>VYZP01053552.1:0-10480 GCA_013400635.1 Hypocryptadius cinnamomeus
ATATATATATATATATATATATATATACTTGCAAATACATATTAAAAATATACTGCCATGTATACGACTATTTAGGAACTCTTATTGACTTCTTATGAATCCTCCATTTTTCCAGTTTTCTTGATTATTTTTTAAAATAAATTTATTCCTGTAGTAATACAAAATCTTGAGTATAATCTTAGTTTTTAACCTCTTTAGCCTCACTCTCTTCCCCATTTACAGATACAGATACTGTGTGATTTTTTTTGTTGTTGTTTTTGTTTGGTTGTTTTGTTTGGTTGGTTTTTTTGCTTTAAATATTTGGGAGCATTTGGAGAGTTAAATATTTTGGGAGTTTGTAAGTCACCCTTGTGGAGTCCAGTGCAATCCAGCAACATGTAAGCATTGGGAGAGCAACCAAATGCATCCTCAATATGTAGTGCCTCATTTAGCTATGACTGACAGGTGCAAAATGCTACTGAATCAGAAATGACAGCTATAATAATGGCCAGTACAGGAGATTCACAAACCAGTTTTTCCTGGGAGCATCATCTGCAATGGATGTTCCTATATACCTAATATGGGAATATCTAATTACAATTTTCATTTGTTAAAACAAGGGAAAATATTGATAGAATAAAATAGAAATCCCCGAAGAACAGAGCCCAGATGTTCTTCATAGTGATTTTAGCCTGAGGGAAGTTTGGGGAACAGAAGTGACTAGAGGCTATGGGTAAATTTTCTGGGTGGTATGCAAGGAATTACATATATAATTCCAGCTGTTCTTAATGGGATGGAATCATGATTATAATAATGATTCCTTATGTACATGGCTGAAAAATTGCCCACAAACTTTCAGAGAATTTACTTTCATATGACCTTGCTTCTTCAGGTAGAAGCATTCTATGAATTACAAACAATCAAGACAGAGTAGGTCTTTTTTACCTACTTCTAGAACAGCAAAAAAATTTAAATCTAAATCTACCACTGTAATGTTGGCAGCATTCCATTATCCTGGCCTAGGGCACTGTTTGAATAAGCAAAATTCTAACTAATTTGAGATTTTTGACCAGACAGAGATCAGTACAGGCCTAGTGATTACATCTTTCTTTATTTGATGAGACATAGCATTTGAAAAGACCTCCTAAGTCATTATGCCCAGTTCCACTTGCTAGCACAGGCAAATATGTCATATAAAATTAATGTCAATCATGTAATTCAAAAATCTTTTAATATGCAGGGGTTTTATTTGCCCTCCCTGTGATATAAAAATAGCACAAAAACAAGAGTTAGATCTTGAGAAGAAAGTTTCACAGATCTGTTTACACTGAAATAAAGAAAGCTGCAAATGCAGTTTTTCTCTCTTGGGAAGGCACTACTGGGAAATAGTAGAGAAACACAAACCCACATCTGTACCTTCCATTTCTCTCTCTCCATTATCTGTGTAATGTGCAAAGGTGTTTTTCCTGATCCTTCTGCTTCTGTTGCCATTAATTTACATTCTGAAAAATAGTTTTTGCTGAAAAGTTAGGGCCCATAAATTGGTTCTTTATGACCCTTCTAGTCCATTTGGTTATGGAGTGAAAAAAAATTCAGCCTGAAAGTGAAAAGCAGCTGAGAGTGACAGTGAATTTCATAAAGGGCGTATAAGAGGCTGCGAGGAAGAGCCTGAATCCTCCCCCATCTCTGCTTCTGAGTTATTAGGCCACATCTCACTCAAAAGATTAAACATTTTATCTCACAGGTCATTCCATTTTATTGCAGTGTTGCCTTTAGCAATGCTATAGTTAAGGTTCTGTCAGTGTTTCTATTATAGGCCCCTATTTTCTGGAATTTATAACTTAGGGCTAGAAATTCCCTCTGGGTTAAAACTCGGCAAAATCATAGGAGGTATGTTTTCCAGCAGAGAATTTTCCCCCCATACGCTCTCCATTTTTTAGTCTATGTTTAAAGCAAATGGGAATGCCAAAACCACTTGCTTATAATTTTAAAATAAACTTCTTCTACCTGAATCCAATGAATTTCTAAAAGTATTTATTACTTAATGCAAAAATGCATGGCAGTGTGATCTGAGAATCAATGAAATACTAGAAATGCAAAATGGGCACTCTGCATGTGTGTGAATGCATGAATGTGTGCATGTGAGCATCTGCACATGCCCACAGTCTTGGATTTTTCCACAACATTTTACTGAGTGCTGCATTTCAAATGAAGACTCAACAGCTAATGAACTCTTAGTGAAATTAATTGCACACTATTGCATACACACATGACATTCAATAGCTATTGCATTCGACTATATTCAGCAATCCACTCCTATGAATTTAAAGTGGATAGTCTTAATTTAAAACCATTTAAAATCTCACAGAACAACAACAAAAAAGAAACTGAGGTGGCTACATAAATTGCTTTGCAAGAAATTTCTCTCAAGATCCAACTGAAAGCAACGAATCCAAAATGACCCAGAAGTAAGGAAAAGGATTAAACTGAGCATGTAGTTTAATTGGTTTGCCTCTATCTTATGTTAAGACTTGGTTTATTTTTTAAAAAACTCAATAAAAGGTGAGCTGCTGAATAGTGAAATGAGTAATGTGTTGGGGCAGCCAAGATGTTGTTATTTGATATAGATCAATAACTTCCAATCGCCACAGCTGCTGGTCTGTGGGCAGATTCGGGTTGGTTTGTGTGAGCTGCTGCCCCTCTTTGGAGAGACTGAACTGCTGCAATGCCTCAGGGGTGGGCTCTGGGATGGGAGGTGAGTGCCACAGGCAGGGCCAAGGTCGGCACTGTACAGGAGGCCTGTGAGAGCCGGATGCAGATGCCCTCTGCCCAGGCTGGGGAAGCCTGTGGTTCCCCTCAGCAGCTGTTGCTGTCATATGTGAGCATATGGGTCTCCTGATCTGGAAAAGCTCAAGCAGTGTGCCCATGAGAATTTCATGAGGTTTAGCAAGACCACGTGCAAGGTGCTGCACCTGGGCTGGGACAACCCCTGGTATCCACCCATGCTGGCAATGGACAGATTGAGAGCAGCTGCATCCCTGGAAATGCTCAAGGCCAGGCAGGATGGAGCTCTGAGCATGTTCACTGTTCTAGTGAAAGGTGTCCCTACCCATGGCATGGGGGTTGAAACTGGATGACCCATAAGATCCTTTCCCACTCAAACCATTCTATGATTTTCTGTCAAGGTCCTTATGAAGAGCTGCACAGCACATGAGTGGAGAAAGAAGTAGTGGTGGAAGAAGAAAGAAAAGGTAAGCCAGCTCCTTACAACTCCTGCAGCTCCTGACTTTTATTGGCAGCTGTAGTCATCACATTTTTAAACTGAGCTATTCTTTGTAATAAAAATACAGACAAAAAGGGGGAAAAGGATCTTAAAGGGGGATAGTTAAGGAAACTCTGTTCATTCTATTTTTAGCTCAGTGCTGAAAACCAGCATAGATTGTAGTGATTGAAAATTTTTTCCATCTGTTCTGGTTGTTTCATGAAATCTTCTGATGATGCTGATCATTTACTACTGCACAGTCCACCACACCATGAGCTTCCTCCACAGCTAACACTAAGTGGCAACTTCGAAATTCCAGAAGACAGGAGGACATGAAGAATGGACTAATCCTTCTCTTGATCCCCTGATGTTGCCCGAGCAGAACTGAAACAGATGGTTTGGATGGTGTAAAAAATTTATATTGCTGCTGCTCCCACTTAACTCACAATAGGCTTCTTATTCTAACATCTCTTAGGATAATTAAAGCTGATATAAAATAAAAGAAAGATGGTGTGGTGAGTCAGTGGAGGAAAGTCCTGGTATGCTAAACCAAATGCACTTTTTTACGTGGGTTTTACTTTCATAAGTTCATTAATATAGTTGTCTACCATCTCAAAGTGATACTCTGGCAAAGGACTGCTAAAAATGACAAGCACCCTGCAATATGGTTTGTCTAGAGCTTCTATTATTTCTCCTGTTCTCAAAATGTTTTATGGGGAGCTATGTCAATTCTTTAACAAAAAGTGAAATATAGGTGGGTATGTCCATCTTACATCCTTATCTCAGGTTCCTATATTCTTCTTACACTTGCTTTGTTTAATAAAATCTCTGTAAGAGTATTTTAGAGATTGTTTAAAATGAACATTTTCCTCCCTCCAGCACACTTTCAGGATGACATTACTCTTTTCATTGTGGAGAAAAAACAAAGTGAAGAATAAAGAAGACAAAAATTGTGCAGTCATGTTGCATAATATGGTACGTACAGCATAGTTTTTAGTCATTTTTATGCTGGTGTATGTCAGGAAGAACAAACTGAAATCCAAATGCTTTTTCTACAGCTTGAAACTTGTGGAGTATTTAACTAAAGTTGTTTCTTTCCTTCAGAACATTTCATTAAAACAAAAATTACTTCCTCCCTCTTGATATTGCCAAGAGGAGCCTCACACCATGTAATTAAATATCTGTTTTAAAGTACTTTCCTCAGCAAACACAGGCTTCTAAGTTGAAGACTTCATAATAGATGTTATTAACTCTACATATAAATAGAAAATATGACTTGTAAAACATTAAATTTGCTGAATGAGTTTGCCTTTTTCCAAAGTCATCTTCTTATTAATGACTCATGAGTTTCTTTTCTATTATTTAAAAATAATGTAATTATGGACTATTCTGGAATAATTTGATGTATCTTATGTTCATTTCCAAACCTATTAATTAAAAGAAGCATAGGTATTTCTGATGTGCTGTATGCTTCCATTATTCAAGCTAATCCTTTTAATCCTATTTAAATTGGAAGATAAAACTTAATCCAAATAACATCTCTCTACAAACAAATATTAATAAACCTCTCTTAGTCTCCCTTGTCACCTGCTGTGAAAATGATGAGTGATTTGTCTAATTTGCTCTAGATAGTAAACAATGGAGATGAAAAGCAGAGAATGCAAAACTGCCACTTTGTGTCTAAGGCCTCAATACCAAGGTGTGGAGTAAAAACACTGTACAGAATTATTCTGTATGATGTCTCCTTAAAAACTAAGATTTTCTTGGTGATTCTTCTGAACTCCTGAATCTTTTTGATGCTGCAAACTAACTCTAGACTTTTGCATAGAGAATATCAACTGGGTGAAAGTTTTAGTGTGCCATGTATTACAGGCAAAATTTCAGTGTCATGCTGTAGTTTTCAGGACTCTGGTTCCTGTAATTTCTTTAATTTGACTTGGTTTTTGGAAACCAGCAACAGCTCAAGGAAGCCATACTGAATGAGTAATTTTGGGTTTATACCACAGTACTATGATCTATGATCTATGATCTGCACATGTGGCCAGTCACCACGAACTGGAAAACCAGCAATTGGTTTTTTCCCTGCTGTGAGCAATGGTTTTGAACGTAACTCACTATTTTCACACTGGTTGTTCTTCCTTTTGCCCCAAAACACAACTACGAGCTGAGCTGCTGCAACTCTTTTGGTCTAAGGAAAACCCTGATGTGTCCACACAAACCTGTGGGTCCATTTTATGTCCAAGGACACATAAAATAATATCAACCTGCTAGAATGACATTTTGCTTTGTTAGGTGAATAGATAATTCATTGCAGTTGTAAAATTTAAAATATACGGAATGTTATGGATTTCAAAACACAAACTAATTTTCTTTTGGAAGCCCAGACTTATATTTATTTCCTCCACTTTCTTAACACAAAACACTTAAAAGTAAATAATGCTTCCCTTGAAGCAGAAAATCCCTAATACTAGTGACATAATTGTATCAAAATAAAAAATTGAATATAGATGTAAATTAGAGATTCATTTGTATATTCTCTGTGGATTCTGTATTTACTAAAGAATACCTGCATTAAAACCAACAAAGCAAAAACTGTGAGTTTGTGATCATTGAGTAATAATTACTATAAGGAGGATCAAAGTATTGAAAATTATAAACTGTCTTTTTTGGTACAGTATATTAAGAATAATGTTTCCATTTAAGAAAAATTAAGACCTGCCAAGGATTTAAAATTTCAATTGGGAATGTACTGGATCAAGCAGATCTATTAAAGGAAGAAAAGTACTTGCAATGGAATACTATATGTGAAGGAATTCCAAAGTATTTTAGGATTGAGTGGTTGAACTTCTAACATAAATACACAATCTTTGATTTAAACTGGTCACTATGCCAGAGGATTAGAGGGTAACAGCTTTTTCTCCTGCTGTAGCTGAAGGAAGAATCATGCAGGGCAACACAGATCCCCACCTTTTTCAGTACCAGGAAAAATAAACAAAATAAGATTTTGGAATACAAAGACAAGCAAGCAAAATTAATGAAGAAAAACTTCTCAAAAGAGAATGGGTTAAAAATTAGGTTATTTGGAGTTTTTAATTTCTTATGATAAAATCTCATAGGTAAATGATTCAGAAAAGTGAGTAGGTGGAGAAATAGAGTATGAGTTGCAACAAACAGTTGAAACATGAAAATTTTAAAATCATATCTCAGGACTGATGAAAATGGGAGAGGACTGTGAGTGAAGCAGGAAGTTTTTTATTTGACACAATGTTTAAATGGGTCAAGAAAGGAAAAAAAATTGAATAGACTGGAAAAGATGTTCAAAAGATAATGTGATGGTAGGGGCAGTGCAGTGTTGTAACATAAATGTAAAACATACTGAAAAATGAACAAGCGCTGGGCTTAGTGAGCTTTTGAACTAGCAGTGAGTGCTCTGTGCAATTATTTTAATAGCTGATTGAAAACAGTGAAATTTTAAAAAGCAAGTATTTTATGAATATATACTTTTCAGAAGAGGGAAAAAATTGTAACAGAAATACTCAAATAAATAAATAAACAAATGGCACAGCTTCATGCTAAATACCTGTGTCTGGATACCATTTCTCCTAAAAGCTAAAAAAGCAGGGGATATTTCAGAGTGTATTGTTAAAATGCAGCAAAATTCTATAAAGATAAAGATGTACAGAGATGAACAAAATAGGGAAGATATACCAAACACTGCTTAAAACCAGTAACAAGAGGATTTGAAAAACCCTTAAAAATATTCCTTTTTTTCAGGTTTTTTTTCCTAAACTTACATGTTTTGTAATTTTTGTGGAAGTTCTTTTCTAAACATAGCGAAATGCTAAGATCTGTGAAGCTCATTTTCATGAGGAACAGTCTTTAACTTAGTAGCATTCTTAATTTGTATATGCATAGTTAATGTAGAAATGGGAGGGCTTCAGAATGAGTTCGTGGAACTAATTCTACTGTCGGATTTTGAAAAAGAGGTTATTCTATAAAAGTAACTGTACAGAATTAATAGAAGATTGGGACTACTGCAGAAGCAGAACACCAGGCCAGAGGTACTCTTTTTCTTATTAATACCATGTCATCCCACCATGGGCTTCTGGGCTTGAGCCTACCTTCTGGAAGTAATTCTGCAGCATTAAAAGACATACAATAAACCTGCAGGTAGTTTGACAGCATAGCAGAGCAGATGACTTGTGTGGTGCGTGAGGCAAGACAATAGTGAAAGCCAGCTACCAGGTTATCTGGCTGTGGGCTTGAGCTGGACACTTGAACACCATGCTGCACAGCCAGCCGGGAAGTAGAGAGCGTTTGGTTTCATTTGCCACCCACCATTTGCAACCAGTGATACAAATGTGTCTTGTAACACAATTCTTCCAATTAAAAGCTTCTGAGTTTAGAGAGTTAACTCCAAGCATGATTTTATGCTGAAGGACCGTGGTCATCCAATGCTGAAATCTGCTTCCAAGTCTCCTCTACCCAAATAAACTAGAGGCTAAAAGCAACATAACACCTACTGAGGTGCAAATTTTAAGGAGATTGATTTTTCACTTCTTATCTTGATGTTAAAAGCCAGTATTTCATTTTTTCTACATTCAGGTGTAGAGCAATGAGTTGGGACAAGCTGGCTTTCTTTTTTCTTTAGTAGTCGGGTGGCTTGCTCATGATTTCCACTCTAATAGTGATGGATGCCCTAGGCAAGGAAAATTTTGCATGATTTTGAACAGTGAAGCTTTCTGTCAGCACCAAGTTCTTATCTTCCAAAGCCTACAAGTGTGTGTAGGTTTGCCAGTTTACATAAAGATAGGTTTCATATTCTTTTAATTACCCTTTCGGAGGCAGGTGAAAGGAAGTCATGTTCACAAGTGCTAAAATGATCGCAGTGACGCAAGTCAGCGTGCTGCTGCTAGTCTGCCTAGCCTCCAGTCAGTGGTGACAGACAGGTTATTCTAGACAATGATTTAAAATATAAGCTCCTGCACTATTTCTTCTAAGCAGGAGATCTCTCTCAAGTGATCTCTCCCTGTTTATACTAGAGGGAGCCTGGAGAGATTGTCCTTTCTAGGCTGAGGTTAGCCTTTGGGAATAGTCAGAGCAGCGAAGATCACATCAAAACTAGTTATGTCAATTTAGTCTTTCCCTAAACAGGTTGTACTATAAAATATACTGCAGAATAATCCAACTGTAAAGCAATGGAAAAGTGCTTGGCATAGACTACCATAGTATTTACTATGTAGATTAAATCAATTTGAGAGATGAAATAGTGACAGAGGCCAGTGTATTTGAAGAAAGATCCTGTGTATATCAGTGTTTTTCCAAGAAAAGGTCAACAAAAGAAATTTAGAAAGAACTGTATTTTTTCCATTTCATTAATTAGATTTCTGTGTCTCATCATTTACTGCCACTACTCATCTTAATTAATCATTACAAACGCATGATGCACAAGTGACTTGGAAGATACAGCGAATATTGAGGAAATTAAATAGCAGACAACACACATAGCTTCTGATCAATCATCTCTTAATTTGCAAAGTCTGCCAAGAGATGCCAACCCTTTATGTTTCTTTGTGCCATAGTGATAAGAAGTGGTCTTAATGGTAGTTCCCTTGTGTTTTGTTTTCTCTCTCCAGAGCCTTGTTGTAAATAAGAGGCTCAGTTTTCATGTGTTTTTATGATGAAGCATTGTAGCTAAATGAATGCCATGGGACACCTCTTAAACAAGTAGGCTACAGAAGAGCAAACCTGTTAAAAGAATATATTTCCTCTTCATATAGAAAAACAAGTCATGTGCAATGAATGCTTCTACTGACACTTTATGCACTCAAAGTGTAGTTTAAAGAAGTGTTGCTTGTTAAGGGAAATTACCTAAAAAAATTCTTATACTTCAAGCAGCATTACACCATAGCATACACTGGGACCTTTAATAATACACGCTAATTACAGATTTGTATATATTTTAAAAGAATTGCTTTTTTGTCCACTTTAGAAGGCCTTCAAATAAGCTTCAACTGTATGATTAGTAGGGATCTATGGAGTAGTGTATACAAAAGCCATGTGTACACAGCTGGTTATGCATGCATATAGAGGGATGGAGTTGTCACTTTAAAATAGTTTTGCTATGGCCCCACCATGCACTTTATCTACACAAATATTTCAACCTTGAAAATAATCAGGGCCAGAAGAATCCTGCAAAATTTAGAATTTGCATTGACAGTATGAGTTTCAGGAACGGGAGACGCCCTCTAGAGCTCCTGAACTCTTCAGGGCTGGAGGAGACCCCAAGAAGCCAGGGGCAGTCAGACACATTATGGGGCCAAACATTGAGTGCTGGACTGGGGGCTGCCTGCAGCAACATCTGCAGCTCAGTGAGGTTTCTAAGTCCATCATTCATTCATTCAATGAGTTTTGGAGCTGGACCCCAAAATCTCAGCAGTCAGTACAATAGGAAATGAAAAAAAACACATATATAACTATTTTTATAGTATATCAGTGAAGATAGTCCAAATGTTTAAAAACACATATATGCAGTTTTCAGAAGCATAAATCTGTTATATCAGAGTTAAAATTTTTCAATCCTTACTCACAATTAAAATACCTTTTTAGAATAGTTAATATGATTTTTCTGTTTTTACATTCCATCCACATCACCGACAATCTGTTATTTTTTGCTTTGCCAATGAATGAAAGTGCAAAACATCCCTGCAGTAAGAGTAGCTTGGTAATTATCCTCTTGCCATACAGCTCCCAACTGGTTGTCACATTGCAGAAGTTATATTTAAAGAAACCATATTTTATTAAGTATTGCCAGAAGACAAAAGAACTGAAAATAGCAGAAAAGAAAAATAGTCACCAAGATATTTACTGCTGAGGAATGTGTGCTGTATTTCTCACTGTTCTCTGTGTTTATTGAAAAATCAATGGTAGGTCTCCTCCAGTGTGACTGTTTTGTGACAGACTTTTATTGTAGGCTAACATTCCATTTCACCAGTTCATTTGTGTAAAACTTTTTGCTGGAGTGGCAAATATTGATAAGATTTCAGACTGAAAAGCAAAAAAGAGCACTCTCTTCAAAACAGAAGGAACATTAAGTGCAGTTCATTAAAAGGCTGGAAACAACGTGTGAAGCATGATTTCTAGCAATAAATAAACTAGTGTATCACTGTTTTCCAAGGTGCAAACAGATCTTTTATTCACAACTGTGGTAGATTTTTTTGGCACATACACACATATTCA
>VYZP01053558.1:0-11588 GCA_013400635.1 Hypocryptadius cinnamomeus
TACAAAATCCAGGAGTGTCATGCTTCATTGTGGACAACTGCAAGCACAAAAGAATTAAAAAAAACCCCAAATTCAACACATGCTGATATTTAAATAAAAGTTTGGGAGTTTCGCACAGCCTATAAAGAGAAGGCTGAGAACCTGCTGATAAGCAGCTTTCCCTTCCAAAGGCTTACTATGCAGTGGAGGATTTTTAATCATTAACAGATATTTTGCTGTTGCAAAAACCAAATAAGTTACTGAGTTGCTATGATCATCTTGCTCTGAAATGCACTTCATTCAGAGTAATAACACTACACTACAAGGTTTTACTGCAACTGAAAGCCAGCATGAATTTTCTGAATTAAGTTGAGTCAGCATCAAGATTATCACAGCAAGCATTTATAGTCTACCAAAATTAACAAAGAAAGTTGAATCAGCAGTTGTGACTAATCTGTTGCTTAAAGCTAAAAAGCAATGGCACAAATGATCCCGGGGTTTGGAAAAGATTTTTTTCCTGACAGCATGAGCTACTTATTTGTACTTATTTGTTTAGAGGGAACGCAAAAAATAAAATGAAAATTCAAAAAGCAGTAGTAGATCAGGAAGTTCTAAGTTTCTGTTGGTTCTATTGCCCAAGGTACAAGTCTTATTGAAAATATGGTTAGAGTAATACCTGAACCTAATGTTATTAACATCTGCCAAGAATATAAGAACCAGCCAGAAGAATTGGTTAATTTAGAATCTGTGATCATAATATGTCCATAAGGTTTTTCTCCCTAATATCCCAGCAAGGTTTACAAAGAAGAAAATAGTCTGCTGGAAATAGAGATGCATAAGGTGCAAGTGTTTTTATGACCTTCAAGGAGTCAAGGTTTTTACCCTGAACAGAATTTCTGCCCCTTATATTCTTAGAATAAGAATAATTCTAATATTCTTAGAATATTCCTCATCCAAATTTCACTGCTACCTTACCTGATTGGTTGCACGTGAAACTAACCTTTGTAAATTATGAAATTATGTTAGACAAAAAACCTCAGAACATTAAACCATCCAGTTCCAAAGAACACAAATCAGATGTGCAACAGGGTTTGGTTATTGGAATCCCACAGTTAAGGACATTTTTCCAATAAAAAATAATTTAAAATAGATGTGAGAAATATATCTGAGTTATCTTTGGTGTAGGGCTATTAAAATTTATATTACTCATACCAATTTTTGAATCACTTTTTTTCTCTCTTAGTCACTCATTCTCTCCTTGACAAACCAAATGTCAGAAGTGTCCAGAAAACAACTTTAGTCATTCTAATGTGTTTAAGGTCCATATAACTCAGAATTATGCAAGGTACAACTAAACACAGCGCAAACCAACATTTCAAATCAGCACATCATTCCATAGCCATACAATAAATTTTAGCTTTAATCAGGAAAATTATTCTCCATGTATAATTCTACCAATAAGATACTACCTAAATTATGAACTTCAAAAGATTTTTTAAAGCATCTCTTGATTTAAGTACTTCAAACATGCTTGGTGTGTCTATTTGAAGGGTCACTTGGAACATTTTGCAAATTTCCAGTGCCAGGTTTCACCAGCAGGAGTTAGAAGGCTTTCATTAATTATCAGAACACCCATGTTGTGTTTTCTCAAGCTGATTATCTTCTCTTTATTTGCATATTTCTTGTTTTAACCACAGATGAGAAAGAAAGTGACAATAGTATCACAGCTATGCTATCTTAAAACAATGCAAAGATATTTTTTTGCAGATATTTATTTGGCCATCTGTTCCAGAGTTCTAATAATCATACCTCTGCCGTTTGAATACCTTCATGAATAGTAATACAGAGTATTGCATTTATCACCTTTTTAGTTTCATATACTTGGTTCTTCTGTAAGAACTGATCTAAATGCTGTCTTCATATCATTCTTATGCTAGGAGAATTTGGTTTTAGTTGCTTCTTAACATGATAATAATGCATTTAAATAATAATGTCTTTTTTCTAAGAATTTGATGAGTGACCTGAAAATAATTTGTCTAACATAAGTTTTGAAGGTGCAATATTCATTTATACATAGAATGTAAAATAATCTTCCTAATGAACTTTTCTTTACACACCAGAGCTAATACTAGGCATCTAACATGTCTGATTTATAGATGGCAAGTGTAGCTGCAGGTCATATTATATTACATTATCATGAGCTGTCACAGAAGCTGCCTAAAGAACAACCACAGAATGACCAAGAGATTAAAAATCCAGATCCCACCTGCAGAGGGTCAGTAAGGCCCAGCCTAGAGACAGTAGATCCAGGAGGTCTGGATCTCTCTCTCCAGATGGGTTTTATGCTTAGAGAAATTGGCATATGGAACAGCTTGCAAGTGAAGCTGAAGTGCATAAGAGCCTCTGAGTAACAAATCTCAAAATAATTTTTAGGTAATGGAAGAATAACCACACTCATTAGAAAACATTCCATGACAGACACTTCCTGCACTTACTTCCAGTGCTTCTTATTGTCCACACATTTAGTTAAGAGAAATGAGGTATTGTACCTTTCCGTTTAGTTCACAGTTTCTTACAAGTTTCCTTGTGTAAATTAGAAGAGATTTGTCGCTTCACATCCACCTATGGAAATTTCTTAAATGTTTATATGTATGCAAACCCAGTCCATGAAGTATCTTTAGCTCTTCGATTTAGTAGTGCACAGTAGGACTAAAGAGTGCCATGTTACACATATGTTGCAGTTCAAGAGAAATTCAGGGTTGCATGTGTAAAAACAAGAACAGGGACATTTCATTCATCTTCCAGTAGTCTTCCTACTTGTGTTGCCTTGGACTTCTAAAGTTTTGGGGTGACTATTAAATGATATTTATTAAAAACATGATATCCATATAGGAACTTCCAGCAATTCATGGCAATTACATATCAGGATTGCAGATGATCTTATATCATAGAATCATACAATGGTTTGGGTTGGAAAGGATCTTAAAGATCACCTGGCTCCCACTCCTGTGCCATGGACAGGGACACCTTCCACAGCAGGCTGCTCAGACCTCCAGGCAACCTGGTCTTGAACTCTTCCAGGGACAGTGCACACACAACTTCCCTGGACAACAGGTTCCAGTGCCTCACCACTGTCACAATAAAGAATTTCTTCCTAAGAAGTAATCTAAATCTACTGTCTTTCAGTTTAAAGCCCTTCACCCTTGTCCTGTCAGTACCTACCCTTGTAAAAATCTCTCCCCATCTTACTTGTAAATTCCCCTCAGGTACTGGAAAGCTGCGATGTGGTGACCCCAAAGCCTTCTCTGCTTCAACTGAATAACCCTAATTCTCTCAGCCCAGTTTCTTCATGGCTGATGCTCCATCCCTCTGATCATTTTGGTGGACTCTGGACTGTCTCCAAAAGGTGCCTTCCTGTGCTGGGGACCCCAGAGCTGGATGCAGTGCTGCAGGTGGGGTGTTACCAGGGCAGAGCAGAGCAGAGCAGAGGGGCAGAATCCCCTCCTTCATCCTTCTGGCCACATTTAGCTATCTGGGCTGTGAGTGCTCATGGCTGGGTCATGTCCAGCCTCTCATCCAGCAGCACCCCCAAGTCCTTCTCACAGGGCTGCTCTCAATCCCTTCATCCCTCAGCCGGGACTGATGGTGGGAGTTGCCCTGACCCAGCTGCCACACCTTGCACTTGGCCTTGTTGAACCACATAAGACTCCCACAGGCCCATTCGTCAAGCTTGGCCAGGTCCCTCTGGATGACATCCCATCCTTCAGGAGCATCACTTCATCACTCAGCTTGGTATTATTGGCAGATTTGCTGAGGGTGCACATGATCTTTCCACATATGTCATGAATATATTAAATAACAGCAGTCCCAGTATGGAACCCTGAGGGACACCATTTGTCAGTGATGTCCTTTGGAACTCTGAGCCATTGTCCACCATCCTGTGGATGTGATCATTCAACCAACTCTTTATCCACCCACAAGCCACTCATCAAATCCATCTCTCCCCAATCTGGAGTGAAGGATGTTTTGGGGAACAATGTCTAAAGCTTTGCAGAAGTCAGACAAAAGACATCCCAAGCCCTTCCCCTGTTCACTTGTCACTCCACTGAAGAATGCCATCAGGCTGTTCAGGCAGGACTTGCCCTTGGTGTGTGTGTGTGTGCATGACTTTAAGAGATTCATGTATGAGATGCTGCCCAAGATTGAGTCTGTGATGCACATGCATGTTGAATCAGGACATAGAACAGATTTCGCAAGGCTACTATAAAATATTTCTCAGGCATTTCTCTTTTTTTTTTCTGTGCCAATCATTCACAATGCCCCCAGAGACAGATTTAGATGGGGAAAAAATTCTGACTCTTGTCTGTAGAGTCTGGGAAAGAAGCAGTTAGGAAGTCAGAGGATGAAAAGAGCTTCATATATTTTAACAGTACTAGCTCAGGATATCTCTTATGACCATATCCAAAATTATTTCAGCTTTAACTGCCCTCTACTCACCACAAAATGGTCCTAATCCTCACCAAGGTTAATTGCTGGAAACCAGTGTTGCTTGGCATAACCTTAGTTTTACTTTAATTTACATATGGTAAGACACTACAAAGAAGGGATTTTATAGACTAAATTGCATTTCATATTGTAGAATAAATCTCACCTTTTGAGCATTTATTAGAAAAATTTTAAAATAAAGATATATACATATATTTAAATTAGAAGAGTTAATAATAAGGATTAATGATATAGGTACATTTCAAACCAACATGATATACTTGTTTTCATGTGGTGAGTAGTTAGGTAAAAAATTATACTGAAATCGACAGGAATAATAAGCACTCTTTGAGGGTTTTTGTAATTTCTAATGAGTGTTATTTGATGTGATTAGAATTAAAACAGTCTTTTGGTTCAAGCTGGACTTCTTTCATCTTTAGAAGTAGATTTCTATTATGTATGAGAAATACAGGCAACATTCAAGAGATTTTCAACAAGTGATCTAGAACTGCTGTGATCTATAATTTGAGTCCATCATAAATTGCCAAAGTAACTGAAAAATATACCCAAGAATATTAGTAGACGACAACTATATGTCTGTTCAAAATCAAAATTTTCTAATTTCTTTCTGGCAGATTTTTTTATTTCTGGGAAGAAAGAAATCCTTCTACATCTCAAAAAAGCAAGCTTACATTTGTTAGCACTTAGAAACATGCTTAAATTACTTATATTAACTTAAGCATCTACTGTTGACTTTCTTTGTGTAACACATTAGCAACATGTAACTGGGTTGCCAACTCAGAAACTGCGCTAGATGATAACAAACACAGTAGGTATGGTATAGGGACAAACAAGAACTAATTTCTCCATCTCTATCTCCAGGCTGTCTGCAAATTTTGGGCATTCTTGTGGTTGTTATTTAGTTACATAAGTTGTCAGAAAAAGAAACAAAATGAGCATCTTAAATACTTCTGAGCCATGTCTCGTTAACTTGAACATTAAAAAGAAGAGAGAAGAGAGAAATAATTTAAAAAGGGGTATTTTTTTATAACTCAGTATTTACATATTTTGCATTTCAAGATGTAATAGAGAAGTGACATCTTAATGACAACGGTTCTCAGGCTTTTTTCTAGGAAATCCTGAATCAAGTACAAGACAAGAGTTTAGAATTCTAGCAGCCCAAGCTCTTGCGTCACTGTCACCATTAGGAAGAGGTGATTCACTGTTCTTTCACTCCTTTAATAGCATTTATACTCTTTGACATTTATTGTGACTAACTACCCTCATTCATACGTATTCATACATCTGCTTGACAAAAATGTTAAATATAAATGTTTTTCACGTCAATTCCAAAAAAAACCCCCATCTAAATATTATCTACACTTATTCCTACCAAATGCTACCTGGTGCAAAACAACCTTCGAAATAAATGAAAAGCTTTGTGTGCAGTCTGGTGGGGTTTTCTTATTCCTTGTTAGGGGAGCACATCAGAAAGAAATCCAGCATCATTTCCCTGGGTAGCAAAACTCTGAATGTCATATGATGTTATGGCTTTTTCAGGATGTACAGATTTTTCTAGAAGTTCAAAAGCTAGAATTTTTCTAACTAATGTGAATGTTTATTAATATAAAGTTCACAAGAATGTGTTAATTTTTAAAATACCTCCTCTCACATTCACCTTTGTATAACTTTTACATATCACCATTCATAAAGTTTGCCATCCTCATTTAAGGTCCCCATATAATCCCTTTGGTCCCCTCAGCTATACTCCCCTATGTCAGATCTGTTGTGTACTGGTCTTACTTGTCCACAATTATGATTCACTTCAAGATTGTCCTCTTCATACTGTAAATTTAGAATTAATTCATTGGCTCAACCTGCATTTGGTATGCCTGATTTCCTAGAAATTGAAATCACTTAACCTGGTGCTTTAGAAACCCAAAAGAATTGACTTTCATACAACACAAAGAATAAAAGCCTTAAAATATTTCTAAGATATATTAGTCAAACTCAGTGACTTGTGTGTATAATGGCTGGAAGAATTTAAAACCAGTATCACATAATTCCATAATTCCTCTTCTTATGATTTGCTGTTTGCATTGGCTAGTGACATTCATTTACAGCTTTTTGGCTGTGATTTCTTTGTGAGGTTGTTTTTTGTTAGTTTTGGGTGGGCTTTTTTTGGTTTGTTGGTTGATTGTTTAGGTTTTTTGTTGTTATTTATTTTGTTATTTGACATTTTTGACATTTGGGAAGTGTTTGTTATTTTGGATTTGGTTGGGTTTTTTTAGTGTAGTCAATCTTTTTATTAACTCATTTATCTTAAATTTAAAAAACTTGCACGTCTCCTGCAAACCAGCTGTGGGTTAATGTGTGAGCAGTTGACTGCAGTATTCTGAAGCGGGACGTGAATAATAATGCTGAAAAATATTGCTGCATCGTATTGCTAATTGTTTTCTGATGACTTCGAAAGCTGCAAGATATAAGATAATAGAGTCTACCCAGTTGGTTATTTTGTAGATTTATTAGTCATTCTGTTTGATCAATGAGCTTTTAGCAGTTCTCAGAATTTCTTTTTTCTGTGTGAAAATTCTTGCTCTAGATTCTATTGTTCCAATGGAAATAAGGACAACTCATTTATGGTCCTCCCCACATTGGAGAAATTTGCAGACTGATGACTGAGATGTTTCTGTAAATGGAATTAAAAGCACATTCCTGAGAATGCACAGAAGTATTTACCTGAATATTACTGTTTATAGACAGTGTTCTGGATCCAATTTTTTGCTCTTTACTTTTGTGAAGACAAATACCCTGAATATCCAATAGAATAACAAAAAAAATTCATTCATGTGATTACCTAGATTTGATTTTCTCAGCTCTTCTTCTGCATATTCTCTAGGAAAGACAGGTCCTTCCGTAAATACCATATAACTTTTTGGTTGGTTCTGCTGAAGCACAGTTCACATTAATTCTTACTTACTTATCCTAGGTTTCAATTCAATATATATTGAAAGTAAAGTTCTGTTACTGCTTGCATTGAACTCCATAGAACAATTATTAATGAAAGATTCCAAATGAATGCTACAAAAACACACATAGAGGAACACTTTCACAAACTATTCCGTGGAGATTCATTGCTTATTTGCCATGAATCACCAAGCTGCTGAAGACAATATAGGATATGTTAAAGGCATTTATCATTGAAATTATGTGTAGATAAACTATGGTCAATGATAACAATGCAGGGAGCACTATGTGGCAAAAATCCAAGTGGCAATGATTCACCTGCTCCGCATGTCTGCTCTGCCCCTGAGCACATCCAAGAATCCTCATCACAGATGCTTCGAAGCTGTCCAGATTTCTCAATCTCTGTTGGGATAAGAGAGAAGAGAGTAGTTACAGATCTCACCAAGATCATCTGGTTTGCCAGTATGACAGATCTTGCTCAAAGCTTGCACTGGGACAAAATTCTGTTGTTATAATTTTTTAACAATGACTGTTTCAGGATTTAATGGACATCCACAATATTGCACCATAAAGGTGACTATTTAGGTGCATAAATATTGATTATTTCAGAAACTGTAAATTTTTCCTGGTTCACAATATTATCAAAGCAGTTTTCTACTCACAAAAACTGAATTTCACTTACTACCCTTTTTCTTCTGAAAGAAGATAAACTCAGTATCTTAAGCCAACTTAATTTGCAAATGATTTTGTATACAAAGACTACTTATCCCTCTGGCAGATAGATGATTGTTAGTCCTTAATTTGGAAATTAATTTTACTACATTCAATATTCATAATAACATTTTGCCTCTTTCTGATTTCACAAGTTTTATTTAGCTTTGAATAATTTTCATGAAGTATTTTTAACCTAATAATAATTTGAATCTCCAAGGGTACCTGGAGCTATTAGCCACATTCTGCAATGTTTTCCTAATTACTTGGTATGGTCATCTGTCTGCATTTATCAATGTATTTTTTTATTTCGAAGAGATGAAGATATTTAAATGACATTTTAAAATAAACCCCAAGGACAAATGACTTTGTAATTTCAAACTGGCAGAGCTCTCATTCACAAAAAAAACCTATGATGTCAGCATAACCTAGACTTGGAGAAAATGCTTATGTATGCATTACAGGCAATTTATTGATTTCCAGCTAGCCTTTGTAAGTAATTCATGAGCTCTGATTTCACTTGATTTTGTGTATGAGTAATTCATGAAGCCAAATTTCATATTTCTTCCAGCATAACTTCAAGATAGAATCCATTACAACCAGTTTTTTAAAAGCTTTCCTGAGATAAAATGCAAGAAAATTTATTTGTACTTTCATTTGCTTTGAGTATTATCACCCGAACAGAATGGGAAAAGAACAGTTAGATTCAAATGGTACACTACCAAGTTGTGCCAGTCCTTTCATACAGCTTCATGAGAATGTTCACGTTCATAGTGATCAGATCATTTTTAGAAATTATCAACCAAAAATTATTTAAAATCTGAAATAATTTTGATATGTCTTGACAATGTAATTACTTATCATAACATAAAACATCCCAAGTTTGCATGAGCGATGATACCATGGCACAGTAGACAGAACTTCAGATGTTTTCAGAAATCCATTTTTTCAAAAATTATGTAGTCCAATACCTACATGGGTCACAGGAAGGACCTCCTGCAAGGTCTCTGTTGCAGTTTGCTTTGTAGGTCCCCAGGGAGAACGACATGTATTCTTATGCTGTCCCTGTGGGCTACAGGCATGCAGCACATTTATGGAGCGTATTAAACACACACAGAAATTGTAGAAGGACAGAAGAACTGAGCCCTTTAATCATTCTATGTTGTAGTACTCTTATTATCTTACTACAGGAGTTCCTGTACATACAAAATGAAAACAGGAAATAAAGCATTCATTCTAGCAAAAAAGGAAATCTAATATTACATTAAACCTTTAAATAAGGTTATTTTGTGTGGAGTTAATTTTACTTTTCCTTCCATTTATCTTAAAAAAAAAAAAAATCCAGATATTTAAGTTTTAAGACTGGGTCATTTTAGGAAACTAATAAATGTCTTGACCTGCCTTAAGATCTCAGAACTTGAGGAAAAATAATTGGAAAACAGTGTATACGTAACAGAAGCCATCCTTTGCTTCTAGTATCAGTGGCAGATAGATGTTTCTGAGGTTGCACTATGGGTGCTTTGGGAGTTAAAGAAACACCACAATCTATTTATTAATTAATTTTGCCCTACAGCTCTTAGTAGGGAATAACACAATGAAACTTGAAAAACCAGGAAGAAGGATGGGATGGTCAGAAAAATTTTAGAAATAAAATTTCTATACAAGGCTCTCCAAATTTCAAGGCAGGTGGCTAAAGTAGCTCTATTGACTAGCCTTCCTCTTTTATGTACCTCAAACATTTTCACAGATTTACTCTTCTTTAAAAAGGTTTATAGAAATTATAACATGCATATACTGCATTTTGAGTCCAGAGATTTTATTTTAACATGCTATTATAAAAGTGATATAACTCTTTTGTATCTCTTTTTTTTTCTTTTTTTTTTCTTTTTTTCAATTCATGCTGGCGTCTACTAGCATATCACTTGCTAAGTTACTTTAGGAAATCTAGCCTTTTAACATCTGTTTAGGAAGTTTGGCTAACAATAGCTATCCCAAAATTCTGTTTCCAATCTTCACTTTCTTGGAAGATTCTTTTTCCTGTATACAGAAAAACTGACAAAACAGTTTTCAATATAAGCCATTAAGCTCCATTTTTACATCTGCTAATAATGATCCCAGTATTTGCTGTTGTTTTGTAACTTTAGGCTTAATGTTGTTGTTGTTGTTGTTATTATTATTATTATTATTATTATAAAACTCCTATGATGTTATATTATCTACAATAGAGTCAGTCAAGAAAACAGCTTTCAAACCTCTCTGGAGACCATCTACACATACTAATATTCATGTCAACTTTCTGCCTTGACATTCTGGACAGTCATTTGTTGATTTCCAGGCTCAAATACTCACAAGTCTGGGATTTCAAATGTGGAAAATGAATTCCTTAACTGTTCTTGCTCAGTACTTTTTCATCAGTCTTCATTTGAGATAAATATATTTAATATGGCATCAGTGTGAGAAAGATGTGACAACTAGTGTGCTAAAATTGGTGAAGGCTACAACAGCAATGGTTTTTATTACACGTTGCTGCAGAACTTTCCAATAATGAGAATAAGAGGAAACATTTAAATTCAGTAAATGGAAGGCTCTAAAATTTATGAGTATCTCAGATAAACTAGACTGATGGAACTGTAAAATGACGTAAACTGAAACAGGGCTAAATAAACCTTAAACATTTGAGGAAGCCAAACTTGTGCTTGAATGCAAAATACCCCACTATCTTTCAATAGATACAGTACATATTGAGGTGGAAGTGGAGACAACTTCAATGCATAATGCAAAATCTTGATGTCAGAAAATAAAATGGAAGGTTACCCAAAGGCTGTCAAACACCTCATCAGCTCCAAGTGCACTTGTACAAGCCTGATATAACTAGCATAAAATGGAAAACAAAACAAAACAAAACAAAACAACTAAAAAAAGATAAAAATTTAAAGTTTTAATTCCTAGAGTTGTTAAAAAAAAAAAGAAAACATCTGAAGCATCTGAAGCATCTATAGTACTTTTATTGTCTCATACATATATTAAACCCATCTATGTACACTAAAAAATTTTGTTATTTTCTACTATGGAAATATTAAGGGTTTTTGTAATGTTCTGTCAAGATTATTTACAAATATACCTGCATAGATCTCACAATATATTAGTTGACCTACAGTTATTGCACAAAATGAAGGATCAGTTTTAAATGGGATTAAGAATTCCTCAGATAATAAGTGTCATCATTTTCACCTTCTGATAGGCAGAGCTCTTCAGCTAGTCAAGCCTGCTTCATTCTTTTGCGTTACTAGAGAATGCTGATTCTCCATAATAGAAAATTATACCTTTTCACTGATTTTCAGTTTTCAGTTTCACCAACCAGTTTCCCCTCATAATTAATACATTAATCATCATTAATGACAATAAAATCAATTATTTTTGTTAGTGTCTCTATGAGTAAGGCTTCT
>VYZP01053559.1:0-19470 GCA_013400635.1 Hypocryptadius cinnamomeus
AAATCTAACGACAATGAACTGAACCACATTCATGTTTTTTAGAGCTTTACGAAAAATGTAAATAATATTAATCTGGGCTACTTTGAAGTTTAAAACAATATTCCACTTGTAAACATACAGCAGCAAGGGAAATTCCACCAAGAAAGGTTTCAACTCATTTTCAGCTGGAATTTGCCTGCTAAGTCACAGTATGTTCCTTCCAAACCTCTCAAATCTGCAGAAGTCAAGACTAAAGTTCACTTATCTGCACAATCATGTAGCTTACGAAATAGCATAAATGTGCTTTTGTTGTTTATGAATGAGCACTATTGCAGCTCCTTCCCATCAATTTCCTTTCTGCTACATTTCATGTACAACAATGCTATTGGAATCATACCTCATCAATCAGTACAAATACAAGAGCATCTCTGTCATCAACTAACTCTTGGATCTTCTGGAACATCTTGGTTACAAGCTTGCCACTCTAGAAAGACAACATATGCATATGTTAACCATATGTGTTTCCTTACCACACGGTTTTCTGGGGCTTATTATATTTAAAGGTGTAAATGCCTGGGTTTTAAAACAACTTTCTAATAAAACTTCTCTTTAAGCATTTTCAAACATATTAATTATTGTGAACAATCTTTGGTGCACATATTTAGGAAACAAGCTAAACAGAATAATTACGGTGTAATTTCTAAAATAGATAGTTTATTTTATTAGGCACATCAATACATACCTCAGAAAACCACTTAGAGAAAAGGCTATGGCTGTTTATCTCAATTAACTGTCCATACCTATACCTAAAGTATGAAGAGAAAAAGAAGTATCAACTCCATTCTAAATAAAAATCAGAGATATCATTAACTTCTGTAAGTCTCATTCCTGACATTCTGACCCTGGAATTCTGTAAATTAGTACTTTAAATTACTTACCTTTCAAAATGTAATACATGTTTTACCGATATTATTTTTGTTGCTGAAACTTGCCATGTTGCTGAAAATGTAACTAGAATTCTTATATTGAACTGCTATTAGAATTTCTTCATTAGAACAGGGTAAGTAACCCTTTACCATGATAATTGCCTCATTCTTCTCTTTGTGCAAGATTTTCTTCAGTATAGCAAGAAGTGACAAAGTATCTCAACTACACATTGTACAGCCTGTGATTTTCATACGTTCAGTTTGGGATAGAGTCAGATCATGCCAATAATTACACATTATTTATGCTACCCCTTTTATTTCATATAACTTTTTTTCTTTTTTTAATATAGGTTTGTTAACTTGCTATGAACTTTTAGGCTATTTCTTATGACCTGTCTGATATACAAACTGACCTCTGCAGATTGCAACATTCAGACAATCCAAATACAAAAGAAATTAGTTTAAAAAATCACTACTTATTAAAACCAGGCTCTATCAAACATGAAGATACAAAAGCCAAAATACTCCTTGATCCTTTGCCCTTTAATACTTATTGATTTACAAAGTGAGCAAAAATTACTGTACTGCCACTGGAATGTCTTTTACACACCTGGGACAAATAATCACACATTATACAAGGCCTTAAAATATCCTAATCAGTCTAGCAGATCAATTTTATTGCTAGCCTGGCGCACTACAAAAAAGAAGACACATTAGCACTAGGTACAAGTTACTTGAAATTAAATATGAGATATACTTGGGCTAATGAAAAAGAACAATTAAGTATAGTAAGCTAAAGTGAAAAATTTCCAAAAAAAAATATCACCTGTATGACAGTCGAATTGTCAGCTTCTGAGCCAATGCTTTACAGAGAGAAGTTTTCCCAGTTCCAGGAGGGCCTGATTTGAAATCAGATCTATGCTTTACACAGAGTCTGCATTAGATTGTTAATGACATCTAACAGATTTTTAACTACTTTATTTCATTACAGCACTAATTGTAGAGTAAAATCACAGCACATAATGATTGTGTACACCAGAGTATTTTGAGAAAATTGCTTCTTTGACTACAATCCTAGAGCTAATGCTGGATTTTATATGTATGCAGACACCATAAAGTTAAAACACTCAACAGGCAGAGACGCAAAGAGTAACACCCCTGCAGGGCTAATCCTCATCAGCATTCTCTATAATCAGTGCTATGCTCAAACTTCTATCTTCCGGAAACACACTCTTCTAACATGGAAAACAGAAACATATCACGATCAGTTTGATCAGATGTCCACTTTCCCAGAAATTTCTTCCTTGGGGAAACCCAGATCATCTTGGGAACTATACTCTGAGACAAACCTTTTGGATCTGACTTAATATCCCTTAGAAGAGCCACAAAGACTTCCTCCAAAGAGGCAAGTACAAGCACAGATACCAGAGATGAGTCTGAAATAAATCTTTCAAACAAAAACATCTAAACCAGAAGCTTCTAAATTGACAATTTTAACTTAAGTACAATCAAAAAATATTTCCACTATGACCTTTTATTTTTGAATACTAGTCTTGATGACAAAATCAATGCAAGATGCACTTTGCAAGAAAATGGATTCAGTTGATGCTAATCTCATTAGTGGTATAACCTCCACAGTAAACTAGGACTGACTGAAGATTTCAGCTTCACTAAAATAACAGTAACTTAACTAGCAAGAGCTGGCAACAGAACACAGATTCAACAACATAACACAGATTACCTTCCCAGTTTCCCCAAAGTTTTTAAAAAACTATAAATAACAAAATATTTAGTACTGCAATAGAAGTTTAACTAATATGTGCCTCCTAATATCTTCAGTAACTGCATTATTTTTGTTCATTATGTAAAAATGCAACAATATCACTTAAAATTAAGAAGACCACAATTGTCACTGCACTGTAAACTTTAGAATTTAAATTCATGCAAAACAGAATATGTGAACATTGATTTGACTCTGACATTACATTTCATCCAAATTTGTACTATTGAGGTGCTGCTTTCATATCACCCCATTTCACTACACAGGACTGCAGTACAAGTCTTTCCAGAAGGAAAGTATAAACAGACGGCCAATGAATCTACTTGGTTTAAAACAGATCATTTTTACCATGCAGCAAAACAACTCTGTTCCATGATATCAGGTTGCTGTCAACATTTCTGTCGGAAAATAATAATGTTGTCGTCACATAATCGAGTAACTAAATGAAGAGGACAGATAGAAAGACACAAATTAGAGACATAACAGCAAATATAACCACAAATAGAATCAATCTCTAACGATGTCTATTGTGTACTCATAACAACAACAAAAAAAAGAGCTCATCTCTTTTAGTCATAGGCAAATTTATTTCTGCAAAGCTGCAAAGGATGGGAATTCATTTCTGTCTTGCACTCAAGAATAAGAATAGCATGTACTTGACACAAATGGAGTTCTGGAATTTTTAAATTGATAAATTAAATGCTTCAAGGAAGGGAAATTGATTTCATTTTTCATTGTCCCATGTACTGTGTGTCTATAAAACACAAGCTGCCTAAGCACAGAGAATCAAAGACTCAGATTCTGGGTCCTGTTTAGATGTTGCACAGCTATACATTTGTACAGTCTGCCCACCAAACAAAGCATTTCCTGTCACATTTATTTATTTTTTACCGAAGCATTTGTATCAGCTGCTACAAGGAATTCGCAGATTAATTCATTCCTCCAAATAATGGAAGTTGCATGTATTTCCTGGAATGCTTGCTTCTAAAAATACTGCAGTTTCATTTTAGAATTATCTAGAATTAGGAAGTAGGAACTCTTTCAATAAAATGAATATGAACTTCAGGTGTGAATCTATAATGACTTTCACCTATAATAACACCTGATACCACGTTATCTTCTGTTGCTCTTACCTGTAACGAGCTTTAGATCCCTACGTGTTGATGGGACAATACAGTGGTGCTCCTGCAACATCTCATGCTTGAGATGGAGCAATCACACAACAGCAAAACCAACTGAACTTAATCCACATATTTGTCAAAATTCTATTGATACTGTGCTATTTTGAAAATTCACAGCAACTATTTCAGAGCCCATAGAACCCAAACATGCTCAGGCATTCCCATGGTTTAAAGAAGGAAGAATTATCATGATTTTACAGTAGTAGTTCAAGTTTTAGCCATTAAAATCAACCATTTCTTTCTACCCATACACACTTACACTCAACAGTGATCAGCCTGCTATTATTTAGTACACTAGCAAGTCTAATTAAATAGTCTTGTCATTTCACAGGTGACTTTGAAAGCTGTTCCATAAATTACACAAATGTGGATGTATTAATTGATATTTACGTTATAAATTAAGAAGTACAATCACTGGAATGTTTTGCTTTTCTGTATTTGGTTATAAAGACTTAAGTGAGAATACTGTATCTATGGTATTACAAATAAGCTAATGAATTAATTATTTGTGTCCAAGAACTTCAGTTAGAAGCTGAATTGAATTATTTGTGTGTTTTATTTGCACCACAATTACTAAATTTCAGATTACAGTACTACTGTTCTACAAGCTCTGGCAGTTATCATCACAACCTCTGATGAATGCACAGGATCTTCAAGCTAGAAAATGACCCCATGGAAGTGTTTTGTTTCTTTCCAATGTCTTGCCAGCATTCAAGTGGCAGGCCACACAGCTTTGGTCAAATCACTGAATAGGTATTTGCATGAACAGTAACAGTGCTTGCTGACATTACTGCCAAGCCCATTAACTGTTTAGCTGCTGCCAGAAACAAAGTTAAACTCCCATTCCCTTCTGCCCAGCCTGCACCCATATCTCCACAGGATGCAGCAAACTTCAAACAGGCTTAATTTCAGCTCTTACTTCTCCTCAAGTAACTTTAATTGTTATCCATTTTCAACTTACATTTGATTTTACTTCAGTGTCATAGATAAGACTTTCCCAAAGGCCATGGAATTCAGCTGCAAAAGCAATATATTATATACCTGTTTAGGATAAATCAATCTGGAAACCTGTAACTCATCATTGCAGCACAAAACAGTTTTCAAATTATGCTCAACTAAAATGAAGAATTAAGAACACATATATGAAAGCAAGTAAAGCATTTGTGGGGAAAAAAAAGTTATTTTTCTAAAAATGCAAATACCACTTTCTAACAGACAAATTCAGCAGTTTCCCAGCTTCTATTTCCTTCAATAACTGTGATGAGAAATTGATGTTAATTTCTTAACATGAAATGAAAAATATTGTTCCTTTCACTCTCAGTAGAGGATGAACTTACACTTCACCAAGGGAGCAATGAAAACTTGTGGTAGGAGGAGAGTTCTAAGGAAAATTTTATCATTCAAATTTGCCTTTTTTTTTTTAACATCAAGATGTAGAGGACCAAAAAAACCATATAGCTGAATAACACATAAAAAACTAAAGTTGTCATTTGAATTCCAATCATTCCAATCATCACTAGTTGTTGGCTTCTAACTTTCAGCAAAGAAAAGCAAAAAAGACTGAACAACTGTAAACTGCAACATTGTGGCAACACTGTCAGTGTATCAGATTTAATTCTTCCTCAAAACTAATGGAATGAATAATTAGCCATTTCACAACATGGAAAGAGTAGGGAATGTTTCAAAATTGTTTCAAAATTGTCTCTCTGAGCTAAAGCTCACACCTGTGCTTTTCCTTTCCGGCAGAGAACCCGACTTCCCCAACTCCCCCAAGACAGTAACAGGCAGGTCTGGCTCCACCACAGAGGAAAGCCTGATTTTTCCTCTCCTGAAGACAAGGACTAAATCTCTTTACTTTGTTTGTCTGTTTCATGTATAAGAGCAGTACTGTCATGGGGGCTAGAAGCCAGCAGTGGGCTCTGGAAAACGAATATTTAAAGTGATAAGCTTCTGGTGGGTCTTCAAGTTAAATAAAACTTGGAATGCAACCACCAGTGTTAAAAACTTGCATGCTTCTGATTATGACTATATGTTTTAGACCACAAGACCAGTTATTTCCACACATCCACAAGCATTACAGAAATAAAGGATGTGTTTTGGAATCACCTGCAGCAGTTCAGTCAAAACCACAAAGGAAAAAGTCCAAATATATTTGTTCCATAAAGAAACAAGTCCAAACATGTTTGTTCTATAGACAAACAATAAATACAAATAGTACCTTTAATAGGAAACTATAAACACTTTTAGCCTTTGCAATATTTTCTTTACTGCTCCAGAGCTCCCAGAAATGCCACACAGGTACCTGCTGGTAGCACCCAGTGGTGAGCTGCAGTGATATCCTCATTTTCTTCTTCCAGGTTTTCAGAGGTTGGTCCTTCTTCATTCAGATGAAAAATATGAAGAGAAAGACTGCTTGTGCTCAGGTCAATAGGCTAGAATTAACACAAAAAGATTTGTTACCTGTCATATTTCTCATTCAAAGCTAGTTGAACAAAAGAAAGTTACAGTTCTCAGCTGGCATTTATCGCTGAAGCCTACTACCTCTGTTTCAGACCTTAATAAGAGGTAAAAAAAAATTAGCCACTTTTTCCTAGTTATACTAGTCAGCCTAAGAAGAGATACTACATCATCCTATAGACCTTGTCTTGCTTCTGCCCTTAGGCTACCACAAGTCCACCTACAACTAGTTCAGGGGCACATAAACAGAGGTGCACAGGTATTCTTGACCAGGAATACCTGTCTGTCCTTCAGTTTCAGCTCTGTGTCCACAATTGCCACAGACTGCACGTTGTTGTTAAGGAAAGGGTCGTCAAACTCCATCCACTTGTAATCACCAAACACGATGTTGTGTCTGTTCAATAGCTTTAAGACACTCGTCCTAATATCTTCTTTCTTGGCCACACTAACAAGAAAGAAACATCATTACTTTATGGCATTGACATTTATAAAGCAATTTGAATTAGTGTTGGAAAGCATTATTTCCATACATGAGGCTTTCATGGAAAACAGCTTCCATCCCACACACACCAAAAAATCCAACCAACCAACCAACAAAACCCCCAATCCTATAAAAAACAACCAACATGAAAAAATCCCAAACCCACTCAATCCTCCTCCAACATTGTACAGGAAAAAGAACCTGTCAGATTCAGTTTGTCTGGAAAAGCAACAAGCTTGATAGCAGTTTTTAATTTGTGCATTAAAAGACATAATCCAAATAATACCATTTGCTCTGCTTGAGGACATATCAGGGGATACTGAATGAGACAGCTAGAAGATTTCAAGAATGGAAACCAGTTATGCAATCTGTGTTTCAACAGGAAACCCAGAAAGACTCAGAGCCAAGCTACAGACTGAATTTGGTAAGCTTAACTTGGAAGCTCCATTATACTTTCAGGACAGCTGAAACATCAGGATGGGGACTTAATATAGGGAGAATTCCAGAAGAGACAAAAACTACAGGAAAAGGAATACCATTTGAAGATTTAACTTAATTTTGCAATTTCAATCATCTAGAACCAATGTAAATTCTCAGCTCTCTGTTAAGCCTGGCAAAAATAGCACAGTGTATATTTTACACCCTGATTTTTCTAACACCTCAGACATGCTCTCCTGTATCCTTCAGACATCCAAAGTGGTAAGATAAGAACTGGATAAATGGACAAGGAGGGTTGGACTGTCCAGCTCAGAGGGCTGGGATTAGTACAAAGATTAAGCCAAGCTGTCAGTAACTTGGGTGGGGAAAGGCAGCGTGGTGCCATTAGCATTGGGACCAGCACTGTTTTTGCATCCTTGACAATGGGATGGAAAGTGACTACATTAAGTTTATGGATATCACCAAAGCAGTGAGAACTTTGAGTATTCTGGAGAGCAGGGCTGCTGTTCAGAGGGACCTCTGCAGGTTGGCAATATGGTTTGACTGGAAGCTTTTGATGTTCAGCAAAGGTAAACATGAAATCTTAGCTCTCCATCCACTGCCCAGATAACAGAACAGATCAGATGCCAACTGGATGACGTGCAGTTTTGCAGAAAAGGGCCTGTGTGTACTGGTGGACAAATTGTCAGTAAGTCAAGTGTGCCCCTGGTACAAATGAGGACAACCTTATTTGAGGCTGTGCTACTAAGACTGCAGATGTTAGGGAAAGCAAGTGTTTCCATCCACTGGCTTCGTAAGACCACATCTGGAGTACTGTGAGCAGTTGTGAGCACCGACACAAAAGACACAAGGATAAACTGGGGCAAACCCAGAATGTGGCCAACAACTTCAATATGAGACTGGATGACATCGCCCCACAAGGTGAAACTGAGCAAAGTGTATTTGTGCAATCTTAGGAAGAGACACAGGTGAGGGAACTCCCGGGAGAGCACAGAGAAGGCAGAGCTGGGTCCTGCAGGCTCTTGCAGGCGCGTAGAACGAGGTCGAGAGGAAACAGGCACAAATGGCAGCAAGCAACGCTCTGATCAGAGACCTGCTCGACTTCTGGTGAACTTCCACGTGGATCTGAACGCTGTCACACACGTTTGGGAGCGCTTGCTTCAAATCTCCAGCAGCGTCTTCCATCTTTCTCGCTCCTAGGGGTAAAGCGATACCAAAGAGAAGCGATTTCCAGCGACCGCTACACGCCCACGGCACGGACGGTCCTCTCCTGGTGTCCCGTCCAGGTGCACACCGCCCCCCGCAAAGACCGGGTACGTGATCGGGACCAGGATCGGGATCGGCACTTCCCTCCCTCACGAGATGGCGACGACAGCCTCGGGACACGCCGCGAGCGCGGCGGCGCGGGCGGGCGGCTGCTCCCGCCTCAGCGCTGGGGACAGGGAATCACCTCAGGCAGGCACGGCCTCGGGAGCGACGCGCCGGAGCGACGGGGATGGCGAGCGCGGGCGAGCCTGAGGCACCAGGCACCCACTGCGGCAGCCGCTGTTTGTAAAGGGCGCGCTGGGCGAGGCAGGGCCGGCCCCTCACCCGGATCTTCCTCCGCGGCGGGCGGGCGAGGGGGGGGGGGGTCCGCCCGCCCGCCCCAGCGCTTCCGGCGGGGCCGGCTGCGGCTCCGCCATGGGGAAGAAGCACAAGAAGCACAAAGCCGAGAAGGCAGAATGGCGCTCGACCTCCGCCACCGCCTACAGCGGTAAGGGCCTCTTTGTACCCGGGACGCGCCCGTCCCTTCCCCCGGCGCGGCTGTCGGGCGGGGCCCGGCGTCCCTGCACGGGCTGGGGGGCCTGGGCAGAGACCTCGCTCCGAGTGCCGGAGCTGCCGGCGGCGGGGGCGACCCGGGGAACGCGGGGCGGGCGGTGGGATGTGAGCCGGAGCGTCTCCGTGCTTCCCACGGCCGCTCCTGAGGGGATCCGGTCGCTGCGGTGCTTGAGTGATGCTTAATTTCACCTTGCTCTGCAAGGACTTTGCGACTTTTTTAGGGGAGGCCGAAGAGCCAGTTTCTTAGGTCTTGCATGTTTGTGGAACATCACAACGTAAGACGTGCAGAACGACTGTTTGTTAGCTTGGATTTGTTAGCCTTAGCTATTGTTTTTCTTATCAAACGTATTGTGTATATTTTTGATTTGCAGCTAATTCTTATAAACAGTAGTTCTAGAAGAAGCTTTGGAGCTGGGGTTGTTTATCCTGAAGAAAAGGAGGCTCGCGGGGACCATTGTCACTCTGCAGCTGCCTGAAAAGAGGGGGTAGCCAGGTGGGGGTCGGTCTTTTCTCCCAGGCAATCAGCGACGGGAGGAGAGGGCCTCAAGATACACTAGCGGAACTTCAGGCTGGACATTGGGAATCTTTACAAATAGGGTGGTTATGTATTAGAATGGGCTGCCCACGGAGGTGCTGGAGTTACCGTCCCTAGAGGTGCTTAGGAAAAGACGGAATGTGACAGTCAGTGCCATGGTGTAGTTGACAGGTAGTGTTTGGTTATACATTGGACTTGATCTCAGTGTCTTTCCTGACCTGATTGAGACTGATTGTGTATTTGCTGTGTGCTATTAGCTCCCTGTGCATTTATTAAATTATTTTTTTAAATTTAGATTATGTGGACAAGCCTTTGGAAAAACCCTTAAAGCTGGTTCTTAAAGTTGGAGGCAGTGAAGTCACTGAACTCTCTGGGTCAGGGCATGACTCTAGTTACTATGATGATAGATCAGATCACGAGCGAGAACGGCATAAAGAAAAGAAGAAAAAAAAGAAGAAAAAGTCAGAGAAGGAAAAAGAAAAGCATCTAGATGATGAAGAAAGAAGAAAGAGAAAGGTAAGCTGTGATTTTTAGAATTCAGACACACAGCCTTCATGCTTGCTTATCAGGTAAATCTGGTGCAGAAATCTGGTGCAGAACTTTGTTTAAGACACTGTTACAAGAAGCTTATTGTCTGGAGACAGCACTTTAGAAATGTGGAAAACCCTTGTGTGTGAGTTAGTGTACTTCTGCCATTTAAAGGAGATACCTTTTGTGATGATTCTATGAACAAAGTAAAAGCTTCCTCTTATAACTTTTTATTTTCCTTATTTATTTGCCTTGAATGAATGTTTCTGTTTTTCAGTTGGTTCTTTTTTGTTTTAGCCTGGTGACAAACATGTTTTGCTACCATTTTAGGGAGGGTGTTTTCAGCTTTTCAAATCCAGGCTGTGTTTACCTTTTGGAGATCTGCCTGGTTACTGGACATTGAAATTGATATGTTTACTCAAAACAGCTTCTGAACTCTTGAGTACTGTGGTACATTACATTGTTAGCACTTGGAATAATCTGTGTGCTGGGCTTTGTGACTTTGTTAGTAGCAAGTAGAGTGGTCACCTTAGTTGTCTGTGTTGAACGTTGGAGAGTTTGTTTAAAATCAGCACTGAGGCATTGACAGCACAGTTACTTGTACAATTCAATTTTAAGGGTATTTATTTTGTGCAATAATGGTTCTCTGACCTTTCTGTTTTTTTTATTCTTTCCTGTCATGTAGTTTTACTATTCTTGTGTGACAGTTTTTTTGGTGCTACTTTGTGTGTGTTTGTGGCTAACATCTATCAGTTCCAATAATACAAGCCTAACAAAAAAATCATCTGGAAGTGACAGATCTCATATGATCGTTCAGAAGCTCTTAAATACAGCACAGACAGTGCACAATTTTCTTAGTACAGATGTTTCAGGCTGGGACTTGAAATGTAGAAAAACCAGCTGTCCTTCATACAAGATTTTGCAGTATCAATTGCCTTTACTGAGTTGTGGGATGGGGGTTGTTTGGATTTTTTTTCACAGAATTTCATGATTAATACATTCAAAATAAGCTGATGGATAGTTAAGTAATAAAACCATAGTCTAAGGAAGGTTAATGAAAGCATGCTTTTCTGTGCAAATGTGGATAATGATTGTGGGATTTCAGGAATGACTTACATGTGCCTTTGCTTTGAAACTCAGGAAGAGATCATTAATTGCCACCACTGTTTTTTGTGGTTCTTTTGTTGGCTGGGTTGTCATATATTTTACTCATTTCTGTTTAATGTGACAAACAACAAAAATACACTGATGAGAGTGGAGCCACAGATTGATCTTTACTCAATAGTAAGTTAACTTTCTTTGCTCTCTGGTGTAGCTTATTATCATGCAGGTTTACATATAAATAGCTTCAGAATTCTTCTTTTCAATAAACATGCAGGAATGATAGAACAATACCATATCAAATACAAAGTAGCAAAAGATAAACAGTTTTAATTGGAGAAGAAAATTGAAAAAGTGATAGTGAAAATAGATGCAGTGTTGTTTAAACTGTATTATGACTTGGATATTGAATGAGTATTCCAAATTTAAAACATCCCTGTTTCTTACCTTTGATGTGTGGGATTGCACATTCCAAGTGCATCCCTCTAAAATATGTCTTCTCTCTGCTGTCCTAGGAAGAAAAAAAGAGGAAAAGGGAGAAGGAACAGTGTGACACTGAAGGAGAAGCTGATGACTTTGATCCTGGGAAAAAGGTGGAGGTTGAACCTCCTCCAGATCGTCCCGTCAGAGCATGCAGAACTCAGCCAGGTGAACAGTGTGAAAGATTAAATTATTTTGGTTCTTTTTAAAAGCACACAAAACAAAGCTTTTGTCAAAGGTAAAATTTTCATGAAGATTTACTGAAGTATAGGAACTTTACTTTTTCCAACATCCAGAACTTTCTGCTATCTGAAAAGTCAATATTCCTCTTGATGCTTCCATGTTTTAGTAGGTTTGTTTTCAGGCGACTGATGTTGCCGAGGACATCTGTCTCTGGCCTCTGTCCCTTGGCAGGATAAACCTCATAATTAAAGTACTATTGCATGTAGTGCTCCCCTAATTCCTTCTCCTTAGCATTTACACCATAGGGATCAGAATGTCTGAAACGAGGTTTCATTTAGTTCAAGGGAAAAAACTCTCATGGAGACTTCTTAGGTGTTGTTTTTGTCTTTTTTTTTGTTTTCTAACTTATGTGGAGTTTTAGTATCTCTATTCTGATGGAAAGGAAGTTGTGATAGTGTATCTCTAAAGACTGTAGACACCACATACCAGCCCTGTTTTTCATTTACAAATCTTCTTTAATTCTTATCACCAGCCAAAATATTTGTCAGTTGTGTGTGGCAACTTCTGCATGTTTGATCCTTTCAGATTTTGCCTTGCTTTTTCTGCCTGTAGCCATTGCTTGATAATGAAAACTCAGCATTACTCAGTGGAAACCTTTACTTTAGAGAATTTTCAATTACATCATGATCTCAGTTATACATAAGCCTGAAAATGGAACCTAGTAGCAAAAAATTGTGTCATTAGGAATATTGTGAGTCTTGTCTTTGGAGTACTGCCCTTTGACTAGTCAAGTAATCCCAAGAAATTTTATAATTCTGACCACACATAAAATTGAGGAATAGTGGCCATCAGCTGTCAAGGTAACTGAAATTTTCAAGTCAGAGTTTTATGTCTCTGGGTAGTCAGGAGCCTTAAAAACTGACAAGATAAAAACCATTCCCATTATTATTCTCTTTTCATCTGGATGTAAAATGGTATTGGAAAGCATATAAATTACCTGACCCATTCTGTTTAAGAAAGGAAATGTCTTTCCTCTATCATGGAGAGTTGGATTTTCATTTCTTGATGCTTCATTAGTGTTTCAAACATCACTTAAAGCCAGTCTCTCTGAAGTTAAAGGTCATTAACACATAGCATTTCTTGTGTGATCTGTACAGGAAGTGAAATTGTACTTGTTACCTCTCTTGCCAGTAAATCTGCATCTGTTTGTCACTCTGTGATTGAAAGGTTGATGGAATTTTATGGGGTTTATGGTGAAGAAACCATGAAAATTGCACAGTGAACATGTTGTAAGAATATGGATTTCCCAACTGCAGTATTTGAGCAGCTAAGTTTCACTTTTTGTGCAGAAATATATAACGTAATTATTTTAATCTTATTAATGCATATTCTTAGAGCTGCTAAACTTAGCACTACATCTGACTTAATGGGTACTAAGTTTTAATGTGATAAGAAAAAAAGCTCAGAAAATGAAGAAGAAATAGGTACTGTGTGCTTAGATATCTGATGTGCTTCTGCTTTGAAATCCATGTTCATACATTTGGCTACAGATGTACAGCTACAAGCTGTACTTGTAGTAAGATTTTCTCTCTGGTACTTATATTTTTAAACAAAAAAATATTCGCATGTGTGGTTTCATTGCACTTATCTGAGTTTTCATCTCAAAATGCAGCTGAAAATGAGAGCACACCAATCCAGCAATTACTGGAACACTTCCTTCGCCAGCTTCAAAGGTAGTGAATGTTTTTGTATCTTCAGCTGTGTTGGCCATGTCTGGTGCATATTTATGTGCGTTACTTGGCAACTTCTTATCCTGGTTTTCTGTTTGAAAGTAGTGCCTGGTGACTGTAAGATATTTGTTAACCTTTGCAACCATGTCAAACCTGTTTGTTTTTAAAGATGAGTTGAGGATAATTACCAAGTTAGCAATTCTAGCACTGGGCAGGGAAGTAAGTGTTTTGGGCAAATTATACATTGTCATTATAAATTTATTAAATATTAATGACTTAGTTTAGTGATTAAAAGCCAGTTATAACTCTACATTACTTTAGAAGATTGAACTGTTTTAGTTAAATTTTGTTTTATTCAGTGTCCACTGTCAGATACAAAGCAAGTTTAGTCCTGTTTATTTGATAATCTTCTAAATTGGGAGAGGTTTTTTATTTTATTGTTTTCTTAAACCTGCACCTCATGTTTAAAAAAACATTCCTTTTTTATTTCATAGCAATAAGCTGAATTTGGAACTAATTAAAAAAATTAAGCGTTGTATTTCTTTTTAGAGGACTTTATGAATAAGAAGGATTGAGCTTTTTTCCTCAATGAAGCCAAAAGACCAAGTTGGAGTGTAGAGACATACAAGAATTAATTAAGAAATACAAGAGCTAGCTTGAATTGATCATTTGATCATTGAATTGAATTGAAAGACATTTTTAATGGAAATTTTCAATAATTTCTTTTTGAAATAAGTCTACATATGTGAAATCACAATGCTCTCCTTTACCAGGAAATTTTTCAAACATGCATCTGTTTTATGAGAATGTTCTTAGTGATCTTTGTTTTTTTAGTAGTACTGTTGTGTTATTAATGTGATGCAAAAGCAAGGATCATTTTGTTTGCTGCTGTAAATCTAAATTTATTGTTTTTATTTTTAGGAAAGATCCTCATGGGTTTTTTGCTTTTCCAGTCACGGATGCCATTGCTCCTGGGTATTCCATGATAATAAAACACCCTATGGATTTTGGTACGATGAAGGAAAAAATTGCAGCAAATGAATACAAATCAGTCACTGAATTCAAGGTGAATTAATAAAGATTTAGATATTTCACAACTAGTAAGAAACTGAAGATTCTTTTTAACTGTAGAAGCTTTTGTTACATTAATTAATGCTCATTTTTTTCAGAACTGAGCACTTTTGTATATTCAGTGTGTTACAAATAATCTGTCAGTTTCTACTGCAATCTTCTATAAATTACTATGGAAACCAAGAAGATCTTCTAAAGTTCCGTGGAATTTATGCTGCTAAACTTTGACAGGAGTAAGATTATCACAAAGACTTAAGCCACTGAGCTCTTATTTTTGCCCTTTTTTTTAATCTAGACCTTGATAGATTGATTTAAATGTAATTTGGACCTGTCTGCAAGAAACCTGTGGATATACTGGAGCCTCTTGTATACGAGTAAATAGTAATTACATATTTTTTATCTTTACTTATGCTGGTTTTCATATGACTTAATTTGAAATTGTCTTCTGGCAGAAACTTACTTGGCAAGTTTATTTTCAGCTTACCTTTGTTATTAATCCTATTGTTATTGCTGTAATAATTTATTAGATACATTGTGGTTTTACAGTGCAGTAAGAAATGTTTTTGTAGTATTGCTAGCTCCTGAAGGAGAGGAGTTTTCCTTAACTGATTTGTGAAGGTCATGAATTGTTAGCAGTTTTTGGAATTGCTTTTTCTTAGACTGATGTTGATATGATGGTAGCCTCGGCAAGAGAGCATTGGCTTGTTTCTCAGGGTTAATCTCTTTTTTTGAAAGGTCCAGCAAGGTGAGCAAAGAATGGTTTACTTTTCTTACGGATGCTTTGTCAAAGATTGTTACTCTGTTTTGTTAAATATGCTATGGAGATTTATAGGAAATGTTGAGAAAGGATTCATGATAGCATTGCCATCAGCAATGCCTTCAGGTCTCTAAATTCTGTCTTGCTGGATTGTCTTATTCAACAGTTTAAGAGGGAAGTTTGGGTGGGAGCTCTGTGACTGTTAAGTAACGGGCAAGGTTGCAGTATTGAAACTGGTGGGTAGAAACCTAGAAAAAAAGAAAATTGCAGTATTTTTTAGACTGACATTCTTTTTTCCTCAAGGACTTATCTTCTGTGGTAGTTGGAGGAATGATAAAAGTTTGCTTAAAGTCTGCCCATGTTAGACCAAAAAAGGAATTGGACTCCCTTTCTAGATACATGAAGGTACCTAATTACACAAAACTGCAGAGCCATAACCTTAATACAGAAATGAAATTTGTAGGTTTTTAACCTCTGAAACAAAGTCTGCTTGAAAGTTTACCTGTCTGATATAACTAGCTGAGGCTAGTCACAAGACAATAAATAATCTGTCTAAGAGTAGAGTCTGAAAGAACTCTGTCCTGCATTTAAATAAGGGGCAGTTTCTGCAGAGCACTCATTCGTTTTGTTTCAGAAAAAAAAGGGTCTGCTTCAAAATTGGGCAAGCAGAAGACTGGCTGTTTCTGCAGCACTTGAAAGGCCATCACTGGAAGTGTAGCTTACATGCACTTCTTTGTCTGCTGCTTGGCCCATAGTTTGCTCGTCCATGTCACCTTCTCAATTTCTGTCTTTGCGATGGTCTTGGTAATTGGAGGCAGAGGGCTTGTAATGCTGTAAAAAACCACCTTGGTAGCTCGGCCCAGTGTTTGGTCCATTTAGTCCATTTGGTCCACTTGGTTAAGGAGAAGATGTTACGTTTGGCATTCAGGAAAGAGAGTGTTTTTTATAACCAAAAGCCAGTTCCAAAGGAAACTGAGCATCTTTGGAGAGGTAGAAGAGGCTCAAACCTTTGCAATTCTTCTTTTGGCTTGTGTTCATGAGCCTGCTCCTAGAATATTACTGTGTTCTTCAAAGAGCTGCCAAGAGGGAGTGGTATCTTCCAGTCATTTAAGAAAGAACCTGAAATGTTTACAGTTCTTTTGTTTTGTATTTTACAGGCCGATTTTAAACTGATGTGTGATAATGCAATGACTTACAACAGACCAGATACTGTTTACTACAAGCTAGCCAAGAAGATACTGCACACAGGCTTTAAGATGATGAGCAAAGTAAGAGACCTATTAAAAACAAAAGGCAGAAACTTTGTGGGTTTTTATCTTACCATACTTAAAAGGATCAGAGTAACAATGGTAAATGTTGTTTCATCCATCTGTGATGAATTACAACAGTGCCAGTTAGTGCTCCTATATTTAAGGGCTTGATGGCATTTTTGTTATAACCCAGTAATTTTTACTTATTTTTCAACCTTACCTGCACCACTGAAGTCTGTAAGAGCTTCTTTCAGTGGAAGCAGTTAGAATCCACATATATCGAACTCTACCGAAGAATCCTGCTTCTGGCTGAAACTTTGGAAGCAAGATCTCATTTAAGTTTTATTTCTGTGTAAACAAGAAAGCACTACTTTTTTGAAGTGTTGGGTGTTGGGGAATTTTCAGAGGTGTCACAAATACTTTTTATTCAGATGCAGTTGTTGGCTTGTCAAATTAAAGTTTTTTTGTGAGCTGCTCTGTGTGTGCACTCGTGTGTGTGTGTGTGCATGTGTTAACAATGATGGTAAGTTTTGTGTAAAATAGTTGTTTTTGCATATGCAGTTTGTTTGTTTGTTTGTTTCTCTCTTGATAGTTGGGCTGCAGAAATTCTGATGCCATGCTACCATGACCAAATCATGTTGCATCGCCATTGGAAACGAGACATTAAGAACAAAATAAGGCCATGGCCATTCCCATCCCATGCCATCCCATTATCATAGCATCTTGGCTATGAGGGAAAGGTTAAGTCCCTGCCGCTCTGTCCTTTCTGATTCTAGGAACGGCTGTTAGCTTTGAAGCGCAGCATGTCGTTTATGCAGGACATGGATTTTTCTCAGCAGGCAGCTCTTTTGGGCGATGAAGACACAGCAGTTGAAGAACCTGTTCCTGAAGTTGTTCCTGTACAAGCAGAGACTACCAAGAAATCCAAAAAGCAAAATAAAGAAGTTATTAGGTAAAGGTTTTAATGGGCATACTTACTGGTCTGTTGCAGCTTTTGTAGTATTACACAGCAGGAAAGAACTGAGGAAAAAACCTCAGCATTTTTCCTTGAGGTCCATAGCATAAATGGGCAATTTTATTGTATTTTATTTGGTTTTTTTATAGAACTCGCTTAATAACCCAGTGATTCCTAACTTGAAGCAAACAATTCAAAAGATGACTCCATATTCTTTCAAACACTTAAAATTAATATCTGTAGAGATATTTTCATTCTTCTTTATATCTATATTTAATAATGAGTGGTTTCTTCTCATGATGGTTTAAAATGTTATTTTGGATATAGCTACAAATACCTTTTGCATTTTGTCCCTTTTTTTCCTTTCCTAAAGTAGTCTCATCAGAATGTAAGAGGGTCTTCCTAGGAGGGCAAATGGCACCAGATCAGTGAGTGATTTTATTTAACTTTAACTTGTCTGGCAGGTTATGGAGATTATTACAGGAGATTATTTCTGGAGCAGATGATAACATCTCCCCAGTGAAATCTTATTAAGCTTCTTGGTAAAATACATTGCTAGTGCAATAGTAATCCTCCAGCTAATAGGTACCCCCATGTCACAAATTCTTATTTTTATAACTAAAATCTAATGTTAATAATTTCTTTTTAATCTGAATTTAGTCAATTTATTTTATGAGATTTTAGCAGAAACCACGATATACAAGCAACTTATATTATTCAGTGTTCTTGCTTAGGCATCCAAAGATAGACTGTGAATTTAAATTGTAAAGCATTATATCAGCTGGAATTTTATGGGAAAAAATATTTCAACAGAGCATCACTAGTCATGTTGTAAATAGTCTGATCATGTAGATATGTTCTGCAGGTTTCTTTTTAAATCTTCAAATTAAAAAAGTGAGATATACCTAGTTTCGTGTTTTTTTAAAAGTGAGCTTTAGAGTTCTCATCAGCCATTTTTCATTTTTTACACTTCAGCATTTTTGTAACCTTATTGCTGACGCAAGAAGTAGTATTCTAATTTAGAGGTTTTTTGGAAATAGAAGACTGCAACATAAATAATTCTTCATAAATAATTTTAAACAGTAATTATCTGTGGTGGAAGCTATTCTAATGATGACATACAGAAACGAATCTGTTCCTGTATCGTAGAGAATTGAGAAGGTATAATTTGTCCTTTGTTTAATGGGTTGTGGATAGAAATCAACTGAAAGCACCTTTTAGTAAACAAGTCTTGAGGGGGAGGTGGTTTGGTTTTTTATTGTCCCTATTTTTTTGGAAGACACAATAATTTGGTTTGTGTGGTGTCCAGCATTAATTCTTACATAAACTCTGCCACAGGAGTAACTTTGTTCTTTGTCACAGAGCAAGAAATTGAGACTGCCATCTACATCTAACATACAGATCAGACAGTTAAAAATTATGACCTTTAATTTTATCTTGGTACCAGTTTATCAGCAATCAGATGTAGTATAAATCTGCTTTTCTGTTCTTCTCAATATCTATGTAATTTTAGTAGTTGAAATTAGTTTTTTTCCTAAGTAACATGAACTTCTAAATACTTGTATTTTTGCATCTGTAGGATTGATACTGTATTTTTTGATGAACAATAAGACCCTTAGAGAGGAAAATCAAACCTAATAGCAGATATTTTTGCCTTCATATTTCATGATTACAAACAGAGAAGGTGTTGAAGTCAGTGTTTGCAAAGTGTTAAAGGAGCTTAGACCTCTATATAGAGGAAGAAGTGACTTGATCACTTGAACATCCTAATGTTTAAATAGTTTTTGAAAATTTTTTTTAGGATGTTACAATCTTCTGAA
>VYZP01053561.1:1849-21443 GCA_013400635.1 Hypocryptadius cinnamomeus
TCTTGATTCTTGCTTCAGAACAATTTTTCTGGTGTGGGAACAAAACTGAGTTATAAGTGTGGGAAACAACAAATTTCACTCCTCTCCTGAGCAAATGCAATGTATCTCATGGTGCTGCTAGCACAGTTCAGTCAGAGGGAGCAGGTACCATCTCAGCACTGGTTGGTGGAGTTGGCATTTAAGCCAGCACATTCCTTCCTGCAGTGAGTCTTGATGGACCAAGAGGGCATGCACAGTTTGGCAAAATAATTCAACACAAAAATTTATTATTTTCGGTATCCACATAATGTGATGAGAAAGACTCAGTGCCATGCTCAATATTCCAATTTTATTTTCCATTGAGATGAACTTGGGCAACTTATTTGGCTGTATAGTAGTGATCATAAGAAAAAGGTTGGTCCTTGAACAGATGATCAGTGTTCAGGAGCTCAGAAACTCATCAAGACTCCTCATCACACTCTTTGCTGCAAGAAGTCCTTATTAACATTACATCTCTAGGTCACACACAGAAGTTGTATAAACCCCTAAAGACATCAGCCCTGTAAACGTGACCACGAGAATTGACTTGAACACATGATAAATGCCAAACCTCTAATGTTCAGGATAACATCAGTATTGACCGTTAGCAACATATAAACTCTAAAATTGATATGCAATAGGTGCACAACTGTAGCAGTCTGGCTCTTTAGAACAAACCAGAACATGTCTTGTAATAAAAATTTAAGATCCATGTCTATGGATGAGGAACTAGTCATTCAGGTTTGGGACCAATCACCGGATAATTGTGGAACAATGGCTAAATATTGAATAATCCATCTGATTTTCAGAGGAAAAACTTACTTGCTATATTTGATATTACAAATATCAAATTCTATCTCACATTCTGTTCCACAACACAGTGACAATAAAGACTGACATTATACTTTAGGAATCAGGAATCAGTATAGGCATTTTTCCTCCCCAATATGTTATTACAATAGGCAAGGAAAGTGTTCAGCTCTCTTCTGCAGCAGCCACAGTGCACAGCTCATCCACTGCAGATCAAGCAATTCACAAAGATCATTTTTCTTACAGTATTTCTAGTTGCACATTATGATAAATAACTCCAGGGGATGGGGAAGAAGGAGGAAATGATCAGTGGCTGACACTACCATTTTGGTCTGGAGAACAAGAGACAAATATTGAAAACTCTGCTCTTCTCCACTCCTCAGCACAGGCAATGATCTGTGGGAAGGAGTTCTCTGAAGCTCTGGGTGCATCTGGCCAGACTCCTACAGATTGTGAACACATCTGCACTGGTAGCAACCACATCTCCTCTCTGTGAATAAGTGCTGTAGGAAGTAGGACAGGCAAACAAGACCGTTTCTGACAAATTGTCCTGAAAGCCCAGTGCTTACTGCTTAGTGTCTTATTCACCTCATGTCATTTATCAGGAAATGCAAGTAGGAGAAGGCAAGTGCAGAATAAAATAGATGGTTTGATTACATTCTCTGAGCTGTTAACAAAGATGTGATTACAAGTTTCCTGCTTTCTAGACCACAGCTAGTGGGGGAAAGAAAATTAAACCTGGAGTCAGCATCACAAGAGTGAGACAGAAGGGGAGTTTGCTGTACTTGTTTCCTTCCTGGCTGCAACTGCATCTAGGGAACCTTTATTTTAAATGTTAAATTTGCAGAAAAGAAACACCTTTCAGGCTTCAACAGATCTACTCCAAGTGTCATTTTTTGTGGAGATAGCAGACTTGCCATTTGGTCAAAATTAAAAAATGTCAATGCTTGAAATCAAAGTTCTGGCTGCAGCTTGGGAAGTTTCCTTTGCAGGGCAGCATGACTGTGGGCTCATTTTACATTTCTGAAAGATCCATGATCCCTCAAGCAAATGCTGCTGCATTTATATTCTCATGATGAACCTTCAAGATCTCAGATGAAGTTACTGAGTTGTTCATCTTGAAATAAGACAGAAAATATTCAAACAGCATTCATTGATCACATATGAAATCTGGAAAGAAAAACCCAAATGATGCCTTGACTGACATTCTTCTCAGTGCCTCAGACTGGGATTGGAGAAGAAGGGGCAGCTGGGCAGCCAGGACACAAGTCTGGGAGAAGTGGTGCTACACAAGGCAGAGCTGACTGAGCAGAAGGGTGCTGCACTGGAAGCCTTTTCCTCCTCCACCCCAATGGCCCATTTTTTCCATAGACATTGATTTGGAGCTGGAGAGAGGAAGGTGGGCAGGGTTGTGATGGGGCATTTGCAGTACCAGTTAGCAAAACAAGACAGTCAGGAGCAAGGTATTAAGGTAAGACACAAGGTTAAAAGAATGGCAGTGTTTAATGGTGTTTTGTATCACTGCACACTAAGACACAACTCAAAACATCAACTCATTGCCTACACATTCGGCAGAACAAAAGTCACGGGCCCCCTTCAGCCTTTGCTTTAAGTAAAGCGCTCATGTGATCATGAGGGGCCACCAAAATCAATCAGAAGCTGAAGCCTGGGTTTTTCCAGCTTCAGTGCAATTATCAGAGTAGAGCTGACTGAAGTGTAGAGACAGCTACAAGATAACTGCCAAGAACACCAGGTCACAGGGACTGAAAAAGGGGGAGGGGAAGGGCATTGAGTTCAATTTGTGGCATAAAGCATAAACCAGTGCTGAGACCACTACTGTTCAGGGCACTCCCTGAGATTAGGCTGAGTCTGGCTCCATGGACCAAAGTTCCTTACACATGGTCTGAAGTTGTGTGAAAGACCTGGGGCAGGTTTGGATCCCTACATGCCCTTAGGGAAACCCTCTAGTACCGGCTTGGGACAAAAATTCCAGTTGAGTCTACCCTGAAAGCAAAGTTTGTGCACACAAATCCTACTTTGTGGGTGGAAGGAGCATGCAGCAAATCAGACACTCCAGACCATCACTTCCAAAGAACAGTGTTGCTTCAAGCAAAAATAGTAAAGCAGATACAACTGCTAAAGGATTTGAAACTTAGCCCCCTCCACAGTGTCTCAGTTGACCTCACATGTTCCTATAATAATATTCCTGAAGGACCAAAAACTAGAATGCAAAAAAAATAAGCAAAGGGTCATAATGTTCTGCAGCTCCTGACCACAGAAAACATGAAAAACTACCTTGTGGATCACTGGAAATGCTCTATGAATAGCTAAGATATGGTGATTAATTAACTTACTTTTCAAGTGCTCATTTTTCATTTCATCTCAAAAATATCTAAATCAGACTATATTTTTAACCCATCACCTTTTCACCATCACCCCTGGCACAACCTTCCTCTCTTGACCTTACCTTTTCAACTTCCTGCTAAGATGTGCATTTAATGAAACAAAAATCTGCCTGATTTTCAAGCTCAGGTCCAGCTCTTTCCCTATCACAGTCATCAGCTAGTTTCCTTAGAACTTCATCACATAATCAAAGGAGACCCTGGGGACAAGTGTCCTAGCCCTGTACTGCCTGACAGATGGAAGATTCCTTTCTTAGAAATCCAAAGCTCAAGGCTGACATGAGTCCTTCAGGGAACAATGCTCATTTTTTCCAGGACAGTACCAACTCCAGGTCAACTATGGCACTAACTATAAAAAGCCAAAGACTTTTCCTGTTGCTCTGTCAATAGTTTTTAATGCTAACCTGGAAGGAGTACCTATTCCTAATACAATTGAGCTAATCCTCAACAGAAGTGATTACAAACATGCTATTTCATGAGCTAAACATTTGACCTCCTTTGTTGTTGCCCAGTTTACACTGTAAAGAAATATCCAAGTTATTTGTGTTTAACCAGTTACCCCTCCTAGTTCCTTCAATGCTCTAACTAAAAGTTAAATAGCAGATTGGTAACCTTCACTGGTACAGCTACTTACCTCTAAAATTCAATAATTAATCCCAAGTGGATGACAAATACTATCCAATTTATTCTCTGCTTGGCTGCAGCTTGAAGGAGCATGGACTCTGAATTAGTGAACTCTTTGGGTTCAATCTGGAGAGCATATGTTTCCCTTCCATCATTCAATCCATCAGAATGCAAAAAAAGGCCTGGGAAAGGTACATGGCACATTTTGATATTGTTCATTAACATTAATGTCCTTGTTATGAAGATATGTTTTATTTGTAGGTAACAACAGCCTTATGGGAACACTTTGAATGATTGCCAAAAAAAGAAATTTGGGTCATAACATAATGACCAACATCCCCTTTGAATCAAATGAAGCCATCATAATGTGTCAGTCCTCTGGGGAAACAAGGACCTTTCACCTTGCTGGGGCCTGCTGAGGCCAGCAGTAGCTGTAAGCAACCTTCACAAGTGGTCTCTTACTTTGGAGAGAGAAAATATGGAATCTATCCATCAACACACTCACTTCTGACACAGAATGCATAAAAGAAACTAATTCTGATCAATGGGGTAGTGATGTTGCCTTGAAGTTAAGCCATGCATTATGGAACTCGCATTTAGGGCTCTCCTGACACCACCATAGCTTTCCCTGGAGCCTGTGCTGGGTGGCCATTGCTTTAACACCGAGGAGCCCTTGGGGAAAAAACTTCAGTAAAAATATGGAATTCTGACTCCCTAACACTGCTGCTCTCTGCCTGCCAAAGCATTCAATGGACCTCTATCATCCCAAAAATCTCCGGTTGCCACCAGACTCCATCAGACACTTGTAGACACCTCACAGAGGCAGGTAAGCCTGGGGCAGACAGCCCACCCTGAGGGAAACCAGAGGTGTGAAGCACCTGTATGTTTTCAAGTGGACAATCTTCCAGCCTTATGACAAAATTTTTGAATATTTTCCTTGAAATAAAATCTGTATATTTTCACAAATGAACATTTCCTACTCTCTGATGTTTTATTTAAAAGTATGAACCAAATACCCCGGTTACAAATCACCTCATACTGAACTTGCATCTCGTGGAGATGAGAAAGCTTTACTGAAACCACAGAAGTCCCAGCTGCTTGCTGACATTGCCCTGAATACTTTACAGCCATCCCCACAAATTAGTGTATAAAGACACATCCCTGATGTCTCAGTGCACTTCACATTAAGAAAGGAACAACTGTCCTACAGGTTCCCCAAAGGCTGGCAGAGCAAACACCATTCTTACTTTTCCTGAGGTATCAGAAGAAAAGGTTAATTAAACATTGTGCTCTGCATTTCGTTGTGAGATTTTAGGTAACTGTATTCTGGCTTTTTTCACTGCCACTCAGAGCCTCTTCAGTGAAATATAATATTTAATCTTCAGTTTTGCTCCAACTGAAATGACTCCCCAGATTTGTGTGAGAGCCTAATGTATATCTCAGATTGCTCCCTGGACAGTCCTTCATCTATCAAAGAAAGCAGCCATGTGGTGAGAGCTTTCCTATTAACCCACCCTGAGAGGTGGGCACAGGCTTTTAAACCCCACATTTCTAAGTAGCTCAGTGCCCCTCTTCCTGCTCCATCAGAGCACCTCCTGCTCTGTGAGGTACTCAGGCCACCACATCTGTGAGGTGAAGCTGGGCTGTCGCTGCTAGTAGATACAAAAGAGATCTAAGCACACCTATATTAAATGTGCTGCTCATTGAGCAATTTAAGTCAAACACTGCTGCCAAAGCCTTTTCTTTGCTGAGGCTGCTCACATCCAGTCCCAGATGTCCCAAATTCCCTATAGTTGTGTGGCAAACAGGGCTGGCAATGCTTGTGGCAGTAGAAGAAGGGATGTTGGCTGTAGGGAGGAACCCGCCTCTCAGTAGCTGTGACCCCTCTCAAGCACTGCTACAAATGCAGCCTTGAGGGCTTCCTCAGCATCCCTGGAGGTGCCTGGGAGGAGCTGGCAGTCCTGCTCACTGTCTCAAGCAGACAGAGCAACCTTACTAGTCCCAAGGCTTTCCAGGTGTTAAACTCACTGAGCATGTCTTAATTTTAATTAGTGAAAATGAAACCAGCTGCCAACACTCTAAGTGATGTTAAGTCTGCCCCAGCCTGCAGTGAGATGATGCAGAGGCATTGATGCAGAAACTTCCTCTGCTTCCCACTAGCTTTCTTTCTGAATAAACTAAGGGGTGGGCAGCATTTTTCCAGGTCCCTTCCAAGCTATTGTCTTTCCAAACCAAGCATGACATTCACCATCCTGTCAGTGTTTTCAGGTAAAGGCTCCTGGCATGCCAAGAGCAGCACAGTATGGGACTTTAATATTTGAAGGAAGGGATGAAGTATCAGGTGCTGAATCTGATGACTTTGGATTTGGTATCACTTCTCAACAGTGGTGTTTTCTAGCAGTGCCCTAAAACCAGCTGATTTGGAAAGAATATAAGCAGGCCTGCCCTAACACCCAAGGCACTGAAGCCCATTGTTATCCCTGTCCTCAGAACTATTAGTGCTCTTCAACAGGACAAGACTCCTGACCTGGATGTTGCATTTATTTACATATGCTTTCCAAACTGAAGGTGTTTTTGAGCTTTATTCTGTGCCTGGTTTGTGTTTTAGTTAGAAAGTCAGGAAATCAATGGAAGAAATATTCATCATTTGCAGCACACAGAAGAGATGGGGGCCTGACTGAGAAAGGACAAGAAGCGGTAACAAAGCTCATGTGCTCTTTAAAATCTCCCAATTACCCCTCAAATCTCTGCCTTCACAACATGGTTACGGTTTGCCCACCACACATTTTCAGTGCAAAAAAGAAAAAAAACACAGGAAAAACTGAACAGTCGTGTTAAATAGCTGCTCTGAAGAGAGAGGAAAAAAAGATTTCTGACTGAGAAAATCAATAAATGTTAAATCACTGAAGATAATTGCAAAATTATGTTTTGTTTTATTTAAAGTCACTCCTTTTTTTGGAAATTAGTTCTGCAAATGTTGCCTGTGGAGAAATAAGCTTTCCCATGAGCATCACTGAGGATGATGGACGGGACTAGGAAAGAATGCACAATCATGTTTTCTTCCTCCCAGAGAGAGGGCATTAATCACATCTTCTTCCATAATCCTCCTTCCAAGGCCCCAGAAGGAAAGGGAAGAAACTGTCATAGATCTAAAATTGGACTTTTCTAGTCTTCAGCATGGTTGTTTCCATGGAGCCTGCAAGAAATCTAAATGCATCCCTTGACCATTCCTGAGGACAGCAGAGGAAACTAAGGCTGTATTCCTGAGCTGTGTTTATACACAGTCCTGATCCCTGTGCCCTTCTCCTTCCAGCACTTTTCCCATCCTCTTTGGTCACTGCCACATCCATAGTTCAGAAGGGAAAGAGCACTTTAAAGTGTTTTGCAACTGCTTTTGGTGCCTTCCATTTAAGGTCCCTAGGAGCACTCCTTTTAGGAAGAGGCAGAGGTGGATGCAGGCCAATGGGCAAGACAAGGTCCAGCCAGAAAGGCCATGCATCTTCAGGACAGATGGCAGGGTGTGTGGTCACATGTCCCCAAAAGGGGTTGGTTTCTGGGTGAGATGACTCTCTAAAGCAGGTTAACATATCCTCAGTGCTCCTAGTTGGAATATTTGGACCAAGGATCAGCTCCAGTCCCAAGATGAAGTAGCAGCACAACCAGAGTAGTTTTCAAGACCAGAAGGAGGTAAAACAAAGAGCACAAGAGAGGTTTGGATCAGTAAAATATTTGAATATTTTTAAGGTCTCTATTAACAACTGTAGTCTCCCTACTGCGGCAATTGAGTGGAGGAAATAATAATTGAGATTGAAAGGCATTCACCATTCGACCTCTCACAACCCTGACATTCTTCAGCAGAATATGATTGGATTTGGGCACATCTGCTCCCAATAACAAAAATAAAAAATGTCTTGCAGCTTTAAGGCCTGAAAACATATAGTTGGGTTAACAGAAAGGCATAAATATGTATATCTGTAGACCCAATATAACTTTAGGGGTACAGTAATAGCTCTGATCATGGCCACATTGTGTTTTGGGGGGTTTAATCTCCTGGAAATGCCTGGGAGTGCATGGACGTAGAAAGCCAACTTCCACTGCACTTGGGCATAGCCAACCTCAGGTGACACACAAGGGGCAATAGCAAAGATCATGCCTAGCTGATGTCCCAGCCACCACCAAAGACAGAAGTGGAGACCAGAAGCTGAGCCCCCACAGCTTCAGCCGCCTGCCCCAGGGCTAGGGTTGGCCTTGTGCACAGACAGCACTGCCAGAACAAGTCAGTTTGCTGTGGGAGCTGGTATTGATACCAGGGAGAGCTGAACACACACAGTGCTGGCTTGGCCTAGGTTCTGCACCTCACAGGGCAGTGAGCCCCGTGGCTGTGCCATCTGACAGAGGAAGTCAGACATGCTGGGGACAAGGCTGTAACACGCCAAGATATGGAGCACGTCCAGTCCCTCCAGATGCAGCTGCTCTACGAAAGACTGTGCTATGAATCAAATGGTGCTGCTGATTCATCCCATTCCCACTAGCACATGTGAGTCATCTGTCCACCCTGGACTGTTCACTGATGAAAAGTTTATTTTTAACAAGTACTGGTTAAAAATAAATGTAAACGTCATACAAATAAGTAAAGCACTCAGCCCCAAATTGGTATGAATGTGAAAAATTAGCTAGCTTGAATGCAATAGGAAACCTGAGAACCAGTCCTTCTCTTACACTGGCATAAATCAGGAATAACCCCACTGAGATCAGTTACTGTTTCTATAAGGAAGCATTTTTAAGGCTCTGATTGAGACCATGCTCCATTAACCTAGTAGGACGATCCCTTCAGAGGTTTTATTATTACCCAGTGTTCACAGAAAGCACTCTGACAGTAAGGATTTAAATGCAGAGGTCATACCACCCTAGTGCTGTAAAAGTTAGCAATCTAATCCAAGCTTCTTATTCAACCTCCCTCTAAAATAAAATGAGATAAATGGTCTGGTTCCAACCCATCCTACTTTAGGTCCCAACAACTGGGAAAAAGTGCCCTTTGGACCTGCCAATAGCTCTTCATTGACTGTAGACAAAATCTGAATAATTGTCTTGGACTAGGCACCTGAATTTTGGCAAGATGAGCAACATTTTAAGTGACAGCAGCAGACAGAAGAACCGAATCCTGCTCCTCTCAGCTCTAATGAGAGGTGCCCAATGGTTGAAGTGACTGAGGATTTAAAAACTTTGTCTAAATAAGGTTGCTAATAGAGCATATGGGTAAAAGTCTGTAGTCTGAGATGCACAGCAGGACAAACCAACAATCTTGCCAGGCCATCAGCTCTGGAAATAGCACATCAAGGGCCCCTATCCTGAACTGCTTTGTGGCTTACAACTGTTAGGAAAGCTGCACAATATCAGCCACTGGATTTAGCCTGCTTCAACCAAAAAACACGTTTGCGCCACATGGAACCTGACAGTTGCCCTCCCTGGGTTTTGTCATGGACACTAAGGTCCTTTTACGTCTGAACAAACAGATGAGCAGAGCAGTGCAGGCACATGTGGTCTCCTACCCCAAGGGCTGACATTCCAAGGAGATGTTCAGTGTAAGAAGCATTGGAAGTGTGAGAGACAACTGAACAAGTCTGTTTAAAAATAAAATAAATAATTGGCACATACATACATTTGGATCACAGAAACAAGGCAGAAGCACCAATAATTTCCCTTGCACATTTGTAACAAGCAGATGGCATCTGGTAATTTTATGGTGGGACTTTGAAGTGACCTGCTCTTTCAAAACATGAGACTGAAACAAACTTTTAAGAGCACAGCACTTCCTTCCCGTTGTCTGTCGCGTGAGGCAGCAGGGGAAGATGTGTTCTCCTTCCTCACTGAGCATTAGAAAGGGCTCAGCTGCATTGCTCTTTGCCTTAAAGCATCAGTGTGGGGAGCTCTCCAGGACAGGCACTGTCTGCTGTTCTGCCTGTGAGCTCTGTCTCCCCGCTGGGCATGGCCCCCCAGCACTGCCACCACTCAGCCTCCTGCAGTAATAGCAGCAAACATCTCAGTGTTTCCTGAAGACCTCGACTGACGCTGCTGCTGCCCCAGAGAGCAGCCCTCCCCCTCCTGCACCCACCTCTCCCACCACGCAGGTGGCTCTGACAGCTGTCTCTCCCCCTCCCTGGGCTGCTCCACACAACATGCAGGGAGGTGATCTTCCTGGGACCTGCACACATGGATGCAGGGTTTCCCCTTACCACCACAGCCATGTCCAAGGAAGGAAACTCAGCACATGGGAGCTATAGGAGAGGAAAGGAGAAGAGCTGTGATATGGGCAAGGGTGCCCTTGGATGCCCTCAGTAACAGGCCACACTTCTCTGGACATGGCAAGGGAATGCAAAGGTTTGGTGGCTCCTGCCCGTGCAGCCATGGCAGACTGTTACTGCACATTTGATTTATGCTTGACAGTTTCTCCCTGCCAGACAAAACCCTGCCACTCTTTTTGCTCCTGATTTCCCATATGCATATCCACAGGGGTCGTTCAGGCCTTCTCCTCATGCAATACTGCAGGTGAGTTTCACCCACAAAGAATATGATTAGGAAAGCTTTTTATCAATACAAAACAAACCTCTGTCCAGCCGACAAAGGTGGTCAGTAAAGGCATATGTCCTTGATTTGCAGTAGACCAAATCATTAATTTGCTGTTGTTAATTATTCAATGCAACATTTTGTCCTTAATGGCCTACAAAGAGTAATAGGCAGTAACTGCCACTTAAAAGGGGCAACTTCGGGTGCAGAAAAGTTCTTTATGAAGCATTTCCTGTGTCCTTCTGAGTGCCTTATCAGACCAGCATCTTCCACTGTTATTTACATTTTATCTTCTTTAAGAACACTTGTGGTATGGACTGAGTCATCAATAAGGGAACAACATGAAAGGAGGGATGAAAAATAAGCTGTCTTAAGAGCACTACTCTGCAGGAAACTTATTAGCATTTATTGTGTAGTATCAGGTTACCAGAGTTGAATGGAAAGAACAGAGTTTATTTAAGTGGCACAAAGCACAACTCTCTGGAAGTCACATTCAGTATTTCAAAAGTTCACGATGGAAAAGGACGTAAGAGAAATCTCTCAGATTTTGCAGAAGCCACTAACAGGTACAAGTTGGGGGGTTTGGCTATTAAGGCTCATGACAGGCTTAAGAAACAGCTCTTGGATAAGGGAAATTCCACAGAATTAGGGAAGAAGGTGTAATTTACAGTGGGGGAAGTCACAGAGGTATCACATTCATAACCTACTTGCACAAAGCCTACATCTTGTCATTCTCCCACAACTCCCCCACCCCCAAATAAGCAAAGGAGACATACTTAAGAAGCATCTCAGTAGATCTCTGAAACTTATTCCTGCATCTGGAACACTCCTGAGCTTTTTCAGTGGCCAAGTCACAAACCTCACTCCCACATTAATAGACTCTGATTGCTACTGAAGCAGACTGCAGGAAAACCTTCGAAGCCTCTCATTAGGAGTAAGGCAGGATATATATTTACAGATGACATGCATGTGCTGCTGTAAGCAAGGCACACAACTAGAAATTGGGCTAGATTTACAGTTTTGAGCTCTCCTTGAGGTTGGATAATGATGAAATGAGCACAGCTGACATTTCATTCCAAGAAAGCAAAAGTATATGCAGAGAGAAGACTTCACCTTGCTGCAGGAGAAAATTTTATTCCTCCCTGTGTTCTCTCAAAGCAGGAGGTCATGATCTGAACTTCCATTAAGGCTGTTCAAAAATGCATCAAAGGTTCGATGGATAAAAGAATGTTATTTTCTAAAACCACTGGGACACTTCCTGTCAGTTCACATAATTGAGTATTACAGTATTTAAATTACAAATTGAAGATTATTTTTACAGGTGTCATTTTAAATATAATATGAAATTTCTTGACATTACCTCAGCCATGCTACACAACCCAGCTGTGCTCGGACTTGCATGTGTGATGCACATGGCTGAAATTTTGTCATATTACATCATGGGCTACAAAAACACACAGTATAAATAGACGATGTAATATTTGAGAGAGCAAAAACATATAGTGCTGGCCTGGCTTTATGAAACTCCAGATCTAATACGGACATGGAAATGTAAGCTGTTATTAGAGTTCAGATCAAAACTCTTTCCAAAGGGTCGGGCAGGAGCGGGGGTCACACAGACGGAGCTCGGTTGCCCTCCAGTGGGCTCCCACCGCCCCTGCCTCCCTCCCCATCCCAACCTGTCCCAGGCAGGAAAACGATCCCACGGCTTCCAAAGCTGAACAAACCAGACAGCTGTAGCCCGTGGGGAAGACACACACTGTTCACACTGGCAGGTCTGCAGGCCAACAAGGAAAATGTTACATTAACTAAGAGAAAGATCTTTAAGAATCCTCTTGGCTTTCTGTCCATAATTTGGCACTAGCGGCTGCAAAGAATTTGCCTTCAACTGTTCTAATTTAATGTGGCTTTCTAAAATGCTATTATCTCCATTCTGTAATTTGTTATTTCATTTTTATGGTTTCCAGAAAATGCCACGTCTGGAAAGGAAAATTCCACCTTCTCTTATACTCTGTTGTGACTTGCAATTTGCTTTCATTCTACATGAAAAACTCCATTCCCATTGAAGAATTCTAAGCAAAACACGAAAAAATAAAGAAAACAAACTGTCAGCAACTTCCTAACGTTGTTAACACAAAAAATGTCAACAATACTCACTAGATAAATTAAAGCTCTCCTGCCCTTTTGCTACCCTCTTCCTAAAGCAACCAACATGAAGCTTTAAGTCGATTCCAGCCTTTTTAAGCAGTTCCAGATCCAACACACAGTGACCACAAACTATGCTGGGTGCCTGGGCAGTAACTCACAGCAATTGCAGAACTCAGGAGTGAGGAGATGACATTCCATCTGCAGGCTTGTCCACACAGTAAGAATAAGAGACTGATAATTGTAAGATTAATGGTGCAATTTTTGTGTCCTTTATGGCTGGGATGCATCACAAAAAAAGAGCACAGTTTCGTGATTCAAGGAATAGATTTGGGAATAGATCCAAGGAATAGTGGAAAAGGCATTAACATATTTTAAATCAACTTTGACAAGTTAGAATTTCAATGCACATGTAACTATTAAAGTGAGGGACCATAGCAAAATGATCACCTCTCTTAAGACAGAAAATTGCACAATGATTTAGTGATTTCAGTGCAAACATTCTTATGCTTCTCACTTCATATGTCTGTTTTCATTCTTTCATCCTACAAAGAGGTATAAAATAATAAATAACTTAATTAAAGTTTGAATTTATCTTCCTTTGTGGTTTTTTGGTCATTGTTTTTGAAAAAAGCAGAAGCACCTAAATAAAACAGAAAAATAAGATCTTCCAACATTCCTATTCTACATTGAAAGACCTTTTCAAGAAATACTGCAGTTTGGTGTTTGGCAGTTTGGGTTGTCTCATTGAACAGAGTTTACTGTTTAACTGGAGACAGAAAAAAAATTACAAAAATAAGAGAGTGGAATAGTTTCTTATTGTGAAAGGCAGGTAACTGCAGGCTGCCCCAGATCTAAACTGGAAAACAAGCTCACTGCGTTGGGTCTGACACCAGGAAAACCCATCTGGTGAGATGTGGGGGTCACGAGGGCACAGCCTGACCCAGATGGAAACAGGAGAGGGAGCTCTCATCCAGCCTGTCAAGACAGGAAGGTGTGCCCAGGTACTGTGCTCCAGGCTAAAACAAGAGCCATGAACCCCTGTAGGATAGGGGATCACGATTTATATATATTATATAAATACTGTTATATACTTTACATAAATATTATATATATATAACCCCTTCACTGTTTATGTCTGAGAAGTTAAACACAGATATTCTAGGATTAAAATTTCAGTATGGGCAGGTAACTACTGATGTCAACATTTAAGCTCTGTGGATTCTACCCCAAAGAATGTAAAATTTCAAGGGGTTTTTTGGGAGTTGTTTTGTTGGGGTTTTTTTCAGGGCTTCCTAACATTGATTCACTGGAGCTGAGTTTGACCTCAGTGATGTTTGCTTTGTTCACATATGAAATTCAAAGTCAAAATTACCAAGGAATGGGAGTTCATATGGATGAAACCCAAAGCAAATGTTTGCAGGAACCTCTGAGAAATGGAAGCACTGTGTTCACATAGTTCTAATTATAACACTGCATTTGTAGGATTCATATGAGCTAGGACCCATGGAAGAGAAACATGAAGGGAAGCTGATTTAAAGAGAAGGCAAAATACCCTATGGAATTTGGATTGGAATCTTCTAATGTGAAGGAAATCTGCTGCAGAAAAGTGGGAACTACTTAAAAAACAGCTGGAGAGACCACAAGTGAAATTCATCCTGGTTATAATCTAAACACAGAAAAGATCAACAAAGGCCAGTTTGGTTAAGCAAGCACATAAAGTCTTGTACACCGTGCGCAAAAAGCCTAATGAAGAGTCTTTAAAATATAAATAACATGAGGAGCTACATTAAAAAAGTAGACAGAAGCTAGTTAAAATGAATAATTGAGAGATGAAGGGGTTCTAATGAAAAGTAAACCATTAAGAATACTTTAGTTAATCATCAAAGCATCTTGCATATGCCCATGGCAAAGAAAGGGAAAGGCAGTAAACCACCATTTTAATTTATAAAGAAAAAAGATGGTGGATTAGACCCACTCTTCATGTTGCAATGGTGTTGTTCCTCATTTAAAGCAGAGTACAGCTTTCAATATTTTCCCTCCTCAATCCATTTGTTTTCTGCCCATAGTATGAGGGATTCCTCTCATCATACCATACCCGTATAGAAAAGGGACAGGCTGTCCACTCACTCAGATACCACCAACAGTCAGTGGGAGGGACACTAAAGCTAAGGTCTCCCACCATGAGCTATGAATGAGAAAGCCCAGGTGACTAAAGTTGGATGTGAGGACATGGCTCTCCATGTTCACAGGCACAATTTTATTATATTTTAAAACTTCTGAGGAAATAATTAATTTACTTGAAATCAATGAACCTTACTCGGTTACAAAAGCCATGGGCACCACAGCTTCAAAGTAGCAAGTTGCAATTGCAAAAGTAATAGAAAATTTTGTTCCCAGATTAAAAAAAAAAAAAAAATTCTGCCCGTAAATGGCATCCTTCCATGTCAAACTGATGAATTTCATCTGTGAGTCATTTTTCATGGAATGGTAAAGTTACAAGGGGTAAAAGGCTCATTAAACTGCAGACATGTTTGAACAGCATAGCTGGAAAGATGTTGCTGGCTGGGCTCTTTGCAGTTGCTCTGGTTAGTTCTGGAGCTCTCCCTTATTTTTATTTTCAATTGTTCAGTGCTATACCTTCCACTTGCCTGAGTTTCAAAGAGTACTATGTTTTCATTTTCAAAGAGTAATAATCTTTGCACAGCAAATATCAACCTGCAGATCCTTCTTATATTTCAGAAGCACATCAATAAGTTACATGAGGTGCAGCCCATATGACTTGCAAGGAAGTCTTGCACTAATCTGCCCAGTGGCCACATCAGGGAATAAAAAATTTCACAACACACAACTACGGCCAATTTTTTATTAAATTCTTCTATTTTGTTTTAGCAACATTATTAATTGCTTTTTGAAAGGAAATTTGCAAAGGGTTTGACTTGTGCTCCGATACAAAGTCCATTCTGCAGGAAAGGCTTTCTGGTTTACAGCAAGCAAGTCTTTTTAAAAGTAGCTATTAAAACACTTGAGATTTTTCACATAGTCATGGCATAGTTTGAGTTTGAAGGGACTTTGAAGATCATCTTGTTCCAACCCTTCTCCATGGGGAGGGACACCTACCCCTAGACCAGGTTGTTCTGAGCCCCATCCAGCCTGGCCTTGAATGTTCCTGGGTGGTGCTTTTTTTGAAATACAGTAATATTGAAAAAATGGCTGAAATAGATTAACACAAAACTGTCTTGTTCTACGTGAGGGTGTCCATATCAAATAGCAATAAATGTTGCTTAATAAGTACTTGCTATCAAAATCCTCTTACAAATTTATCTGGGGCAAAGAGAGAACAAAACTCATTTCACAAAAGTCTTCCCTCATGAAGTACTAAAACAAAATTATTTTCTTCCACTGAATGAAGAGGTTTGAGAGTTCCTACTGTTTTGAGTCTATCCAGAAGTCCTCAAAATCCATGGGAAACTTTCCACTGAAATTCAGGTTTCTATCACAAACCACAGAGAGGGAAAGGTCCTAACTACACAGGCAATTCTTGTTCTAGAAGAACATAGGAAATAGTATTTTCAGTTAGAAAAGCACATTCAGAGCATTCCTAAGTCACAAATAAGTTGATGATTTTCTCAAAAGTTGTATGTCATTTGAATTAATAAATCCAATGGGATACAGCAGTGGTGTTTTCAGTTGTGTAGCTACATCTTCAAATTCATGGTTTGCATTAGAAAATCTAGTAAAAGATTTTTCAGGTGCAATGCAATTTTATTTTTTTTTAATAGGGGACTTTTTTGTATTTGTTTTGAGTAGTCATTAATCAGAGCAATGGGGAGGAAAAAGAAACACCAGAAATGGAATATCACTTAACAAGCCTGTAATTAGCAGACTAACAAGTTTGTTATTTTTGTACTTTATCCCACTGTATGACCTAATGGAATAGCAGCAAGCACTGAACACACCACAGCTCAAGCATGAGCATCGTGGTCTTTCACAATGTGCACAAGTGTACTGGAAGTCCCTGTGAATTTAGCTGCTGTAGAGCTGAAATGCACTTGATGTCTTGTCCATCTCAATTTATCATGATTCATATGTCAAGAGCTCAAGTATTGATGAAGACAGCATATGAGAAGTCATGTGCTTGGGCATGTTCCAGTGTTTAAGCATAATAGGAATCTTGAGGAATTTAGTCCTATCTTGATATTAGAAGAACAATGCAAATAAGATCAGATTTCAGATCCATAAGAAATGCTTAACTCAGAGCCAAACCAGAAAAATGTACAGGTGTCTTTTCCTGATCTTTTCCAAAACCTCGCTGCCCCTCTATATTTCAAATTTTTGCTCATTTGAAAAAAGAGAAGGAGGGTGAATGCTTTTTGATTAGTAAAAATAAGAAGTTGTGCAACAATGCAAAGGGAAGGTCAGAGTTCAAATTCAACACGCTGGATTGCTTGTCTTCCTCAATCCAATTCACTAAATCAGCAGCACTGAATTGCTATGATGACAGGAAGAATTTGGAAGGGGAGGAAGGTTGTGCTAGTACTGAAGACAAAAAATAAATCAATAAAATTATTGTCTTACTCTCTTTCCAAAGACTGAAGAATCTGTTTGTTAAAGGAATTAATAACTTTTACCTTCACTGAAAAAGGATGAATGTGTCATTTAAGTGTTAAAAATGAATACATATTGTTAAACTTTGTTTCATTCTAACCCAAAATCTGTGTTAGATAGGAAACCTTTCCCAGTACTAAAATGTTTCTCTTATAAAATGCCCATTAAATCAAGAAAATATTCTTCCTGAATGCTTGTGACCTTGCCACAAAACCACCTAAATATTGACTCTTGCCCATATTACCAAATGTACTTATACACTTAGCTTGCATCTAAAATTAGAGGCTTAAATCCCTTTGGGGCCTGGACTCATTTAAAAAGCCAGATCCAAAAAATAATTCTTACTGAGAAATCAGCACATATCATGTGATTAAGGCATACTCCTGTTGAGACAATAAATACTATCTCACTGAGAAATTAGCAGAGCGATTTAAACACAAAAAGACTGAGACTAAATATCATTCTTTCAATTATTTCAATTTTTAAAAGCCTCAGCAGCGATCAAGTGCCAAAATGTGGTAGTAATCATATCTTGTCTGAATCCTTGAAAATATTAAGAACAGTTTGCAAAAACTTTTTAGTCTTACAGCTAAACTACACGCTCTTAGCTGCAACACCCACTGGACCTAAAAAGCAGACTCCTCACTCAGAAAGAGTTAAGTTAGGAAATGAGCTTTAGCAGAAGTAATGAGTTTTCTCTGGAACTTCAGAATTACTCATCTATGCACAGTTGGAATTTATGTCCATCCATGGATCTCAGGCTTCAGTGGGTTTCCATGCACCTGGTCCTACATGAGGAAGAGATGGGGATAGGGGCATGGCTCACTGACCCTTCAGTCAAAACTTCCAAATAGTTATCCCCTTCTCCAAAAAGTGCCTGGTGCAGGAGAAACTGCAGTGAAAGTGGCCTCATCCTTCTCCCAAAGGTGAGTCAACAGGCAGCAAAGACTTCAATACCTCCCACCTTGGTGGGGTAGGGGCTGGAGAGGCATTGATCCTACAGCACCACTCCTATAGGTCCATGCTACATCAGAGGGGTTACTGGTCTGAATGGGGATGTACCAGGCTGGGGAGCAACATCAGCTGTAGGAGGACTGAAACAATTCCTGAGGTTTAGGTATTTATGCCCACCTGTTTCCCCAGGCTGGGCACTCTGAAGGCTGGTTTAAGTGACTTGACACCTTTGAGAAGCACCTAACCCTGATTTCAACAGCAATAACTCCCTGAGTATTTCTCCTTCAGGTGTTGAAGACCCTCAGCTCTCAGAAGCCAGCTCCAGCACGCAGCCAGACACCCTGGCTGTGATGTACCCCATTAATTTTAAACCCTTTAAAGTTATGTGCCTAGTCTAAACTAGCCGCTGATCTCCCTTCTGATGTCCACGTGAAGAGATAAATCTGTCCAGGGAGGAATTCACTCCATTCATCCTAGACAATTCTCTTAATTTATTTTCTAAGAAATAGCTTTGCAGAACGGACACCCTGCCTGTTAGTGCTGTCTCAGCTCCTGCAGATCTCAGAATATGACTACTGAAAATCTATTCAGCTACTGAATGCACAAAGGTACTTTCAAACCGCGAGTGCAAGATTTTTTTTCTCACCATCAGCTTCTTCTCAGTGTAGTCCCACATCTGAGCACACCTTGTTTGTAAATCAGCAGACTGAACACTTCTTTAATTGTTGTTTTTCTCTCATTTCAAGACCTAATTACATTTTATACTATCTATAAGTATCTATCGAGCTTTCATTGTCAATGAAAAATCATTCCTTGACAAGAAAACTATTTTTCTTCAACAATTGGTTGTCGTGCCTTTTCTCCACAGCAAAGAGAAGTTCTAGAAAGTTAGACATGTTCATCTCCCCAAGGTTACTAAAAAACCAAATGAACACACACCATAAGAAGAGTTTGAGAAAAATAAAGCTAAATTGCAATTGAGACATAAGGGATAATTCAAGCAGCATTTTCAATGTGTTGTCCTACAGAAGAATCTTTTCTTATGTGTGCAGCTGATGTGCAATTCAGTGTGTCATTTTTTTGGATGTGATAGCAAGAAATTCCAGAAATCGTTCAGCCAAAGGTAACTGCAAGTACAATATGATGTGTGGGTATAAAAACTGAAACCCATCATTTTGTGAAGCACTTCACAGAAGACTTGAAAAATCCACCTTTCATTAGAGCCAAATTCCAACCTCAGATCCACACTCGGGGCTCTCATTAAAGGCTCAGGGAGCCAGAAGTACTTTGTCGAGGGCAGACTTCAATGGATTTTGGTATTTATCCTTACAGAACAACTCTACTGGAGCCTTGATTAGCCAAATGGAACAGAGACATGAAAGCAGTTTAGATTAACAGGGCTTGGATAAGTAGAAGAGGTTTTAGTGTTGTGCTATGTGCTTTAATAGATGTGACCTTAGGCCACAAAT
>VYZP01053564.1:0-12759 GCA_013400635.1 Hypocryptadius cinnamomeus
CCTTATTTTTTCCCTTAATCTTCCTAAATGAAAAGTAAACGATATCTGATACTGTCAACATTTTCCCTAGAAAAGTCCGATCCAGCTCTTCTTTAAGTCAGTGGAAAGATTTCTGTTGACTCAGTGGAAGTGGCTTTGCTCCATAGGAATGGTTCCACTTGGCTCCTGCGCCTGAGGAACGGCGAGGAACTAGTGAGGAACAGACAATCCAAGCCTACTACCACCTTGGCTGCACAGGCAGGAGCTACACAATGTCTGACAATCTGCAGCCTTGAAACCCTTCAACAGCACAGTTCTTTTCGGACCCTTTCCAAACATCCCTCTCCCTTCCTTTGCTCTTTGCATCGTTAAATGCAATGGAGATACAAAGTTAGTCCCTTTCACAGAAGAGCCAAGTAAACATGAGACAAATAAACACTGAGTTTGATTCTGTTCTCATTTACACCATTCTGACATGGTCCAGAGATTTAATCCTGATTTATTCAGCGTAAATGAGATCAGAACTGAGACGTGACCCTTGACATTATGATGGTAGGAAAAACACACCTTAAAATACAACAAATTTGCTTTAGACACAGTACAAGGAAAAATGTAACACAGGATTTCTTACCATTGTTTGGCTTATCTTTTCTATTAGTATCGGGCATGTTAGTGGTGACAGTGGGTGGTGTAGGAGTAGTAGCATTTACAGTAGCTGGTAATAAAGATGAGAAAGAGGTGAACTTGAATGAAATATGAATGTTAATAAGGTAAGACAAAATGGGAACAATGCATGACAATGTAAAATGAAACCATCTACACACAATGCCATAAATGTTAAAAAAACACATTATTTTTTTTCTGTATAAAGTGATGAATAGATATGAACTGAGGCCCCAGTCCTGCAATCCTCACTTGCACCCACTTCAGTGGGAATTTTGCCAGTGTAAATTTTGCAGGATCACTCCTGCACTCCTTTCATAAACTCAAAATCCTCTCATGAGGGCCTTGGTTGTGTGAAGAACAGAAAATGGGGAAGTTCTAAGATACGTGCACTTAAAATGCTGCTTGTGAAAAGAATCTTTGCCCCTCCTCAAAGACTGAATATGACAAACAAATGAGAAACTGAAACACTCATGTAAGGATTCAATTAACTCCACTGAACTCAAAACAATGAAGAGAATTGAGATCAGGCTTGGAACAGGTGTAGTAAAATACCCTTTTTCAAAGCTTTATGTAGAAACTCAGCTGTACTGTTCCCACTGACATCAACAGGAGTCACTCCACAAAATCAGCTGAACACTTTTCAAAATTAGGAGGAGGAGCCAAAATTGCAAATTTCCCCCACAATGGACCGGGAGGGTATATGTGCTAGAAGAATTCAAAGATCATGCCACTAAATTTTCAAATAATGGTTTGAAAAACAATTTAGCTTTGTTTAGTAACTCCCAGGGAATGCAAATCCATTCACTAATAGATTTTTTCCCTGAAAACCCTTATTTAAAATCTGAAGGTTGGTATGGTAAAATCTCCCTGCGTTACATGGCTTTGGATGATTTTGGAAGAATCAGCCTAGGAAGTTTAAGCAGTTATATTTTGGACAAGAAATCACATTTTTTAATGTTTTGCTAGGTTGATTTAGCTAGCCTTTTGAGTCCAAAAGTCACAAACTTGTCACAGCTTAGGAAGCAGGTGCATGTTCAGGTTTTCAAGAAAATTAGGGAAAGAGAAGGAAAAGCTGGACATTGGAACAGATTCTAACTGGGAAAGCAAGCATATGAAGTGACACCTTGAAATATAAAAAAACCTCTTCTATGAAACTTCAGAGCTATATTGTCTGAGGAATAATTTACAAGGCTTCTTACAGATTGTGTCTTACAGCCAATGCTGCTAAAGGAGACATCTAATGAACAAAAATATTTACTAAGCATAATGGAGAAATCAGTTCTTTCATCAGACGTAGCTGACATAACCTGGCATCCACGAACCATTTTACTGTTGTTATTGCACAACACTCAACAAACAAAGGAATCCAAACTGGCCTCTCAGTTTAGACAAAGTCTGTGGTATTGACAGAAATAGACATATTTTTATGATTTTCATTATTATGACAATAATTATGATGGTGCTGAGTGGGATAAATCTGATCTGCTATCTTATTCCAAAGTGACAAACTGAACACAGGGGACACTTTACCAAATACTTTTTAGAGAAAGAAAGAGTATTACCTTCATGAAAATACTCATAGCCTTTATGGAAGTCTTTATTGATCGTCTAAGAAGTTACGAAGGTGAGTTTGAAAGGCAGCATCTTTTATCAGAGGCAATATCTACCGGACAAGTTAATAAAGCTGGGACAAAGGATGAGGTTTTTAGAAAAGCAGGCTTGTTCAGCTTAAAATGTGTCCATTTCTGCAGCCATATTCACTGATGTTATGAAAGATATTTTCTCCCTTCCATACCATGCCATTTTAATGGAGGAAAACACTCAGAGATCTCCCAAAAGAATGGACAAAGTTATTTATACAGTGATACCTTTTACATATAAAAAGACTAATATTGAATAATTGTGGATGCCTCATTTACCCAAACTATTTGAGTTGCAGTATTTAGATCGTACTCTGCCTTGTGAATATGATGCCTGAAAATTACTGTTTAAAATCTGATTATGGACATTAATGGCATTTCACTTTCTCCATGGAGACCAATACAATATGCTCCAAGAACCTGAACCAAATTTACCTCAGGAAAATCTGGGAAAAGTACACTGAAAACTGACATAGATCTCTTACTGGCTTTCCAAGTAGAGTGCATTTTCCCTTTTATTTTTAAGCTAAATCTGATTTACTTAAAAATACTGGTTTTGAAAGAGTTCTGAGACTTTTTGTTTTCCTCTTATATTTTATTTTCTCCTGTCTCTTTCTTCCACCATTCAGCTGGAAACAGATTACAAAGCTAGATATTTTTGGTGCAGTTGCTGCTGTAGATAAAGTTTAACACAGCATGACAACACATTGTAAGGCTGGGGTTCATGAAGGTATCATGGAAATGGGTTAATGTTGCTCATGTCAAGCACTTTTTATGGAACTTCAGCATCTGAGCAGAACAGTACAAATTAACCATCCTTGCATGCCCATTGATTCATGTGACATGGAAATCTAGGGTTCACCTATTCCTTGTATTCAACTGAGCTGACCTTTAAAAACACTTAACGAATTTTAATATGTAGTTATTTTTATATTATTAATCCATCACTAAGTGCCATAGCATGTGTTTCTTTCTCTAAAAGCTGCTGAATTTTGCAGTTTGATGGTAATTATTTTATACCTGTTAATCTCAAAGTATCTAGCCTCAAAATATCTTATTGAAAAAAAACCCTGAATAAAAGCTAGTTCCTTTATTTACGTGTTTTTTTTTTTTTTTACAGATTTACCTACTACTTATACTGGTTAATATTTTACTGTGAAAATGTGCAGGAGGGAAAAAGGTGGAGAAAGAAATGAAAGCAGTCAGTTAATTCAGCTTTGATATAATTGAGACTATTTGGAAAATGTATTATCAAGGGAGTGATCACATTTTTTCCACATATTGTATGAACAGGACACCCACATACTTGATGAGAGAAAAGAATTCCTTTCCTTGCTATTTTTTATTGCCACTCACCCTTTTATAAATGATAATAAAAAAGAAATGGAATAAAACCCTGAGGCAAATAAAGATTTCCCAAAGATGAAACTGTAAAAAGGATCTGGGTTTCTTACCTTGGCAAAGGCTTCCTAGGTTTGCACAACTGGTTGGTTCAATTGAAGAAGAGGGAATTAGATATGAGCCTTTAAAAGGAGAAATCAAATAATTTAGAAAGGGTTAGTTACTGGGCCTAAAACACATTATATCATGCAGTGACACATTCCTCTTCCTAATTTCTCTCAGCGGCAAAACTGACACTGCCATTTGCCTATAAGACTTACAAGTTTTCAGTTTCTGTTGCAGCTCAGGGATCCTTGAAAACCCTGCTGACTCGCAAGTTAGAGTCACTCACGTATCCTCCCGTGGTTTTCTTAGCTTTCACTGAATAACATCACATTAAAGGAATGCAGCTTGTGTGTGCTCTGTGGAATGGGTTTAAGCAAAGGGGTCAGTATGGCCACGGGATTTATGTGATTTTCATAACAATGTGTGCCTTGGAGGAGTGACCATGCTCTGCTGCTGCAGCACAGGCTACCCAGCACACACTTGTGAGTAATCTGCCTGGGACAGACACCGACCAGATAAAAGGTGATTAAACTTGCTCCTCTGCCCAGGGCGAGGGTGTGATTAATATGCTGGTATGCATGACTTATAAACAGATAATGTTATAAGTCTGTACCTCTACAGAATTATTCGTAACAACAAGCATTACACTTTGATGATCTGGAGACAAAACCAAGGCACCTAAGAATGGCTACAGAAAAAGAAATGGTGCAACTGCATTAATTACACTTCACGTATCCCAGAAGTTCAGCTGCAGATACAGCTGCCTTTGCAGACTGTGTTGAACACAATGGGACCTTAGAGCTCTGGAAAAATGTGAACCCACTAGGAGTTTTGTCCTTTCGGCTTTTGCTTTACCACTTCAGAATCATATTGACTCAATGAGGTTCTCTCATGAAACACATTATCCTTCCATAAAATTAAATAGCCACCACCCATCGGCTTGTAAAGATAGCTAAGAAAATATTTCCTGCGATGGAAGAACAAATGAAGCATGGAGCTTTGATACAGAAATTGTATCATGACACAGACACCACTACATGTGTTGCCAACAAATATAGGGTGTAATTAAAACAACAAATATTAAATGATCTTCAACAAATATTAAATTTCATTGATTTTTTAAAATGGATTAAGAGATAGAGGCAAATTCACTTTCTTGGTACAATTCTTATGAACTCCAGGAAGGATGTTCTATGTGATTGTACTACCCCCTGCATGAGGTGGGTTTTTTCTCCCAAAATAATCTTGTTAATACTAAACAGTCAATATCAAAACCTACTCTGTTTCACCCCTGTTGTGTAACATGGAAAGATGACCTGGGAGTTGGCTGGAAAGACTGTGGGTATTCATATTTTCTTTACTGAGTATTTAAAAAAAGACTGTGATTTTATTTGGTGAAAATAAAAAAAAAAATCAAATCCAAATTTACAAAACATTTAAGTCAGAAGACTATTGCATTGATTTTGCATGTCAAGTGTTTGGCAGCAAGGGGGTTACAGGGGCAGTACTCTGAGAAGCCTCTCACAGAAGCTTTCCCTCTGTCCAATGGAGCCAATGCCAGCCAGCTCCAAGATGGATGCGCTGGCCAAGGCTGAACCTGTAAGCAGGAATGGTAGTGTCTCTGGGATAATGGATTTTAAAAGGGGGGGCAAGTTACTGCACAGCAGTAATGGCAGCCAAGAGAGAGGTGAGAATGTGTGAGAGCAAAATCCCACAGACACCAAGGCCAGTGAGGAAGGAGGGGCAGGAGGTGCTCCAGGTGCCTGAGCTCAGATTCTGGTGCAGCCCGTGGTGCAGCCCATGGTGAGGCAGCTGTGCCTCTGCAGCCCATGGAGGTCCAGGGTGGAGCAGAGATCCACCTGCTGCCTGTGGAGGACCCCATGCTAGAGCAGGTGGATGCCTGAAGGAGGCCGTTACTCCATGGAAAACTAGCACTGGAGAAGACTCCTGGCAGGAGCTGTGGACCCATGAAGACAGGAGCCCATTCTGGAGCAGGTTTGCTGACAGGACTTGTGACCCCATGAACCTGTATTACACATTGTGTGATACATCTCACTTCAAATGTCTAAAACTCAGACATCCATATCTGCTTGTCATGCCAGACTTTATAGCCAGTGAAGAGGAACAGACACTCCTACAGCAGAAGAACTTTGACTTCACTGAGACATCTTTCCCAGCATGAGATGCACTGACCTGTGGAATAGCCTTTTTGATTCCACTATTCATAAACAGCACTGAGGGCAATTATCTTAGCCTGAAACATTGGCCAGCTGCCTAAGGCAGACATATCCCACACTGAGTTAAATCTGAGAGTGAAATGAAGAATTCCTTTGGCCTTTGGGAATGAAGAACTCATGAAATGCACATGAAAAAAAAAAAAATTTGCAGGCATGGACAGATATGTGGCCATGTTACCCTTAAAATGAGTAGATCATATCCTGCTATAGCTGTAGCCAGTGCAGACTTCAGAATCAGAACCAGAAGTTGATTAAATGCTCCTCAGTTTGCCTGCACTGAACTCTGAACGGGTGGGCAATAGCCATACTTCTATCATTAGCTAGGTTACTTGTTTTAAAATAAGTCTGGATACCTAGGCTGTGCATGAATACCTTTACTTGCAGCCTGCACAAAGGTATGGCAATAAAAACAGAATTCTGTCAAGTCTTATGCAAACACCCCACTACAACTGCACAGCTGTGAAAACATTAGTCTAAGGAATAAACTAATCAAAGGTAAAACTATGAAAAGATTATCTGAAACAATTTGCCGGTGTTTTATGCCCCATAAATCTACTTGTAAAAGCTTTGTCTGAGAAACTATAAAAATAATACCCCTTGAAAATGTAAGCACTGTTCAGGCAAAGATATGTTGAGATCACTGCTAAATGCTTCATTCGCTTTTTTTTAAGTTACAGGCCACTTCCTGGTGAAGCATTATTGGAGCTGTGTGAAAAACTCTTTTCTGCATAAATCCTTTCACTGTTGTTAAAGGAAGCCTAATCAGAGTCAGCTCCCCAATGTCAGTGGTTTATTCATGGTTGATAGGCTGACTCATCAACTCTCCTGTTGAAGGCTGATTTTACAAAGAAGGCTTTTACTTGAGAGGAGGAAGGGAAGATGATTCTAACAATTTCATCTCTGGGATTAGTGACGATGTTTGAAATGGCACTGCACCCAGAATTTTCTTTTAGGAATACTATGGCTTAGGAAAGCCTGTATCACAGAGGGTGATTTCATGTCAAGGAAAGAAAAAGACTGGCTAGTGAGTCAGTTTCCTCATAGGCTTATTTAGAAGCAACAACATTTATATGTAGATACATTTTTAATTACTTGAATAGATACTGGGCCTAAAGCAGGAACACTAATATAATTTTTTTAAAACAATGTTCTGCTGCAGGAAAACTACTGATAACTCACATCCCAGGGAATAAAGTGGTGGAATGAAAAAATTCTATCTATAATATCACAGCTGTGATATTGTATTTGTGTCTTAGGATTGCACAGTTTTTTGCAGAAAGAAGAACAAGACTCCTACTCCAGTCAAAATTAAATGAGATTGCAGCTTTTAAAGAGACAGGTTGCTTGGTAAAAGTGTTATGGTAGACATCATGGTGTTAACAGAGAAAGAAGAGTATGATTTTCTGGGAAGTTATTCTCTATCAGATCAGTTTATACCAATGAAATAGAAACAGCTTTTTTTTTGGTCCAAAAAAAAAAAAATTTGTCCAGAAAAAAAGTTTTTGTTCATCACTCGTGGTCAGATCAGCCTTTTCTTTGTTCTGGTAGAGAGGAAAAGGCACCTAGTTGCTTGTAGATTCATACAGGTGTTGCTTAATTTTATTTAGCAGAGGCAGGTAGAAATCTTTCTCAGTAGTTCTATCTGTGAATGAGTATCCCACACTTTGATATGAGTACAATAAAGCAAGAAAAGCAGATTTTTTAGACACCTTAATCCCTCAAGAACTGTTAGACACAGAAACTAGCATGCCTTAGTGATGGCAGCTTCTCTTCTAAACTAAGGATTGTGAGAATGCTGACAGATGCTCTGTCAAATATACAAAAAATACTCCAGGATATTTATGTGAATCAAGTGTCTGAGCCATAAAATGAGAATAGATTGGTAAATGTATTGAAATTTATCTTCTGGAGTAATCCACAGGAAAAAAACCACCTTTGGTAAGTACCAGTTAAAAAAAGGACTGATAATACATCACCATGAAGAAAAAATCTTATAATTTTTATCTCAAACTTTTCCTTTCTGTCCACCTCTTCTAATTTAATATTTTATTCTAGTTTCCTGTCTCCTATGCACTGCTTTTGTCACTGCTTTTGCTGGCTCTGCACATAAAGTATGAGGATAGCATGGGCTCCTCTGGCTAATCAAAGGACCAAAGGGCAGGTACAGAAACATTTAGTAATTAATTAGCTAACATACATTTTTTTCTCCAGAGACCACAGTAATCTTATTTGAGGTTAATAGGTACTTGCCATTATTCCCCTTTTGTATGAGCCAATACAGAGTGTTTAGGAAATCTTTGATCTGCAGATCATTTCAAGCAGCAACTCAATAAACTTAGGGGACTTGTCCTTTTCCTTTAAGGAATCAACTTCACACCCTTTCAAAGCCTCTGTTTATGGTAAGAGTTGAGATAAACTCTAATAAAGGTAAGACCTTGCTATTTTTCTTTCATGGGAATTCTCTCATTTTTTTCCATCTTGATACGTGGTATGTTCAGCACAACACAGAATTGTGGAGGGGGGAATAAGCAAAAAAGTTTTGGCAAGGCATACTCACCACAACTCAAATTGTTTTCTGCTTTCAGTGCTGAAGTTGGAATACTCCAGAATTCATTTTCCCAGTCTACAATGTTTCCTTTCACATCGCAGCTGAGGTTGGCCAGTGTTTGCGCATTCATGGTGAAATTCCAGAGGCGGAAGTTGTAAATGTCCCCATTTAGAGAGCTCACTTCATTGCTGTTAGAGCCCAGCACCAGCCTCCCATTTCCAGGGATAACTTTGTCAAAGATCTCTGGACAGTCCACCACATGATAGGTGCTTTTGGCATATATACCTATAGTGCCCGAGAAGCCGTCCCATACAACACACAGCTGTTGAAAGGTTCCCGTGAAAAACTCTGCATTTCGGGGCAATGCATTCTTAAGGATGCACTGTGTGCCTGAGATGGACAGAAAATGGCCTTTTGTGGTCTTCCCAAAGCTGAAGAGCTCTCTCAACAATGCATCAGTGTAGGAGAAAACCTTCCAGTCGTCGTTGTCGTCACTGTTGCCCTTGGTTGCTTCAAAGCACAGTGTAAACTGTCTAAGCTCTGGCACCGAGACAGTCTCTGCCACAGACACAGCATCGATGTCAGAAACCTGGGGAATGATGACTTTCTGATTCCTCAGAGACACAGCAACTAGAACCAAGAGCAGACATGTAAACTATCAAAAAAAAAAAATTCATCATATAGGAATAGAGGCAGACTGGCAGTAGGGGTTAAAGTAACATTCATTAAATCAAACATTCATCAGGTCATTTTTATCACTGTAATATACCAGCAGCACACACCAAGGGGAATTTGACTTGGGAGTGAACTCAGCTGAAAATATGCAGCGATCCTTTCAATGGCACAGAGAATGCTATGTGATATCCAGCTAACAACCCTCTAAGTTGCATTATGAGCAATATTACATATTACCTACTGACCTCCAACTCTGCTTCAGCTCACTTAATAAAAATTACTTCTCATTCATCTGGTAAGGATGCACTAAGCAATGGAATAAACCAGTTCTTTGAAAAACACAGTATGATGTGCTTTTAAGATATATTATTTTAATTACTTGTCTGCATGATTGCATTACACCAGTGAAGTTTGGGCCTTCTTCTTTTAAACATCGCAATAGAAGAAAGGCCTCATTACATTCCTTGGCAAACTGAAGCCTTTTCTTGCTGAATTCAGCTAATGGGTATTCCTGCACAGCATTAGGCATCTTCTCATTTTGTCCCCAGCAGCTTTCTGGTTGAATACTGCAATTGTGTGCTCATGAATATTTCTATCCAAGCTGTTCCCTATTTACTAACAGTTGGGTCAGCAGTTTTGGACTTTGCACAAGTATCTAGAAATTTCTAGTCCTACAGCAATTTATATATTGCTGTAAGGGTATTTAGGCAGAATTGCTTTAATTGTTGTTAAGTATACAGATTTGCATCGGCAAAATGACAACCACTAAATGAGAAAGTATCACATGACACATACTTTTTCTCCATGAGTACATGAATAAAAATTCTGTTCACTGTATTTCAGAGAACATTGTTTTTCAAAAGGGAATGTCAATATGCTCAGTTTTATTGTGACATTTATGGCAGCACAATTCTTGCAGGAAATTTCTCCACAGAAAAGTTCCTGGCTACCAGACATGCAAAGGTGTCTGGTGCAGACTGCAAAAGCCCTCGGTTTTACTTCTGGCTCCTCGGTTCTGCCTCAGACCGGTACCTCCTGCAAACGTCTGCTACCTCTTACACATTTTCACAGTGTACACACTGGAAGTGAAACTGTTTCTTGCAGAACATGAAGAATAACTGCCACAGTAGTTAATTCCCAGTCTCCTCTGCGATTTATCAGTGATGTCACAACACTTACACTAATTACTCCACATACTCTCTTCTCAGATTGAAATAAAACCCTTTCAAATACGAGAGTGTGAGACATGAGGGAAGGGTGACTGTCATGCCTTACCCAGGAAAAGACACAGATACATGCTGTATAAGGTTCTGTGTTGTCTGTGGTACTGCAAATTCCCTTTGCCAGCTACTTGCAAAGACTCTGAGCTCCATACTACCATATTTGGATATACAAAAGAACATAATTTGACCAATATAGTACGTAGTAAAATAATATAAAGCATTGCACATTATCTGCCAACCAGCAACTGCATAATAGTGGGGAAGAGAGAAAAATACTGGGCTTTTATAGTTACTGGATTTACTTCATAGATTTATTTTTCTTCCCAAAGGAAAAAGCATGCTGTAACAATTTTATAGATAGAAAATGCGTTCAACTCTCCATTGAAAACAGGGGCATTTTTTAGCGGGTTAATTATACTGTAAGCTCCTTTACGTAACATGGAAAGTGTTCCAGAAGAAGCGTAAGGATTCAAGACTCGAAAAAGAAGAAAGCTTATTCATATGAGCACTATCCAGACCAGGTGGTCAGAAAAGTTATGGACCACCTGGTCACATTTAAACAGTACAGAAAGATAAATAAATGGGAAGGACTTCGCTCCTGTATTGAAGAAGTCTACTAAGTTCTGCTGTATTCATAGTACAGATTTAACCACAGTTAAATAAACACTTCCCCATATACTGAAAAGACAAAACTGACAAGTATTTTGTCCACATGGAGAAAACGGAATCCTGCCATCAATATTAAGTGCAGATCTCTTTCCTGGTTGCTGTTGCACAGTCAGTCATCACACCGATGAATTTAAATGTTAGCATCAGAGAAACTGGTTATTCTCTGAGGAAGAGTATACATATATTCTTGAAATACTCATTCAGGTGCTTCAGAATACTTTCAGAATGATGCTAAATTTTTTCTCTTAGGAAGACTCTGAGATTAGCTCAGCTGCTTAGAGGATGTTGCGAATAATGCCAGGGTTGTGGGCTAGATCTCTGTATGGGCAATTCACACCATAGCTGGACTTGATGATTCTTCTGGGTCCCTTCCAACTCAGACTGTTCTGTGATAACTGGATTACAATGGGCATGGGGTTTTTTGACACATTTTCTTTTGAAGAACGTACAAACATCTACCTTACTTGCATCTCACTGTCTCACGTCTTATACACTCCTTCATGCACAAGCAAGCCAGGAGGCCTGAGGGTCTATTTTATAATCCCTTGCAGGGAACACTGGTCTCCTGCCAGCTGACGGGCTTTTCAGTACAGTTTAGTGCTTAAGGGGTGCCTTCTGCTGTTTCTAGCTCCCCAGCTTTCATCTTCCCTGTCTCTGAGGCTGGAAGAAAGGTGTCAAACTTTAATGAGGTCGCAGGTGTCCAAATATGAAGTATGTTTGGGGCTGCTTTGTTACTACCTCAGTGACTTGTGCTTTTAATCCGGGCTACTGCAGTCCTGCTTAACTGTATGCTAAATTGCCTCAAGCATTTTGGTACTACCTCAGGTATGTTGGCCCTCCCTCCTCACCTTTTGGTGACTGATTTCTACTTACTGGTGGAGTTATTAGTTACAGTTAAGTGTTACTAAGAAATTATTTACCATGACAGCTCTTCAGCTGGTGTAAATTGACATAATTCCCCTAAGACTGGCAAAGCTAGATTGGTTTACTGCAGCTGAGGGTATGGCCTGTCCATCTGCTATCGGTGTGTTGCAGGAGGTGGCAGGCAGGAAACAAACATTTGTGTGGGTGGTCAATTTGATATGGACAACAGGACTCTGCAAAACTCAGTTTGAAACCTACATAAAACTGAGCAGTCACACAAAAGCTGTTCTATTTCCCAACTAATTCCCTCCCACCACTCACTCTCTTATATCTGTCTTTCCCCACATGTATTTTGTCTTGTTTACATACTGCATATTAGGATGTTTGTATCACCAATGTATTTTTAAACTTCATTTCTAGATAGCAAATTGTGTGTCTTTGAATGGCCTTTTACTTTCCAATTTTGCATTACTTTCTGAAATTCAAAGTGGAACAAACAAATTAATTTTATTATTACATATAAAATATAATTTCTTAGAAATGGAAAAAATGTAANAAATATAATTTCTTAGAAATGGAAAAAATGTAACAGCATTCCCCTAGTTCTGAGAGAAATTAATGCTTTTGCTGCCTGTCACATTTTTAGTAGTTAAAGATGGTGTCAGCTTGAACTACAAGCTTTGAAACTTCATGTGAATTGAGGGGGTGTGCAATTTTTCACATTATGTGAAGTGAAGGGGTGTGCAACCTTTTGGATGGCTTTGGAAACTCTTTGCAAGCATAGCAGAGCATAGCACAGGTATCTGCCATGT
>VYZP01053602.1:0-17032 GCA_013400635.1 Hypocryptadius cinnamomeus
CTGTCATGGCCTGTGTTTGAGGAGAATGAGTGGAATCCACATAAAACCCAGCACCAGCAACAATATGAACTCCAGTTTCTTCAGCAAGTTTCTTCAAAGTATTCACATCCCGGCCAATTCCTGTAGTTGTGTTTTCCACAATCGTCCCACCACCTGCTGCTTTAAAATGCAGCAGCTCCTCCCTCACAGCATCTGTCTCCTGATACAAAAGAAGGTTTTCTTTATGGCTGTAGGGATTTTGCTTAATCCAAAACAAGTTCTTCATCTCAATGGGCCCATCAGACAAAGGCTCTTGGCCTGGAGAAGGTGGACAAAAGCAGCTGCTGTAGTTCATAGTCAAGTGTTCGTGAGTCAACGTGTAGCCAAGACAGTCTGGCTCCACAGGGCCCAAGACAGACTGCACTTTTCCACTCAAGGAAGGCATTTTTCTTTAACAAAGGGGAAAAAAAAATCAGATCCTAAAGGAGTCTGGGAAAGAAGAAAGGAAAAACAAAAACATTTCAGAAAGAGCAGCATTTTCTCAGGCAGTCTCTGAAATCCCTCCTCCCTCTTGCACATGTACCTACACTCTGTGTGTGTTCACTGGGACGTTTCCAAAAGCTGTTTGTAGCAGGATGGTCAATATGAAAAACAAGGCATTTATTTTACCTAACTGCTTGTATCAGTACTCCAGCAACATAAACACATCGCATTCCAGCACATGGAAATTGTCATCATTTATTGTGCTGCAGTCAGTATCACATTAAGATAAATGTTTCCTATTTAATAAAACCACTGTATGTTCTTTCAGGATTCTTTGCTCTTCAACAGCTGTCAAATTTTGTCAGCTTCAGCCACCAGATGAACACACTTGGCAGCAAGGCTGAATATTCCTTACTGGTATGTTCAGTATATTTATCTCTGGCCTCCAAGACTCAGTATCCCTCTCACATGCTGAGGAAGCAGTCTGTGTTTGGGCACCTTGTCTGCCCCTCTCTATGTGGAATGCAGGGGTGGGGGTGATAATCTGCTCCTCTGGCTTCAGCAGGGCTCAGGTTCTCCTACCAGCTGTGTTCTGGAGGTCTGGAACAGCCCAGGACTGCTCCTCTAAGGCTGACAACAGCCGCCAAAGGTACAGCACGGCCCACAAACAGCACTGGAGAAGCCAAAGTGCTTCAGTGGGCAAATATTTTGCCAGTTAAGAATAGACCTTAATCTAACAATTTATATGTGGCCCAGCATCTCAGACACTTTTTAATTCATCTTTAACATCAATGAAAAAAGTAACTTCTGAAAACTTCAAACGAGCAGTGACAAACACTGAGTCTACAGTCTGCAGTTGGTTCATGTCAAAGGCCTGTGCCAATTTGGCCTAACTCACTGCAGGTTAGAATTAACTGCAGCTCTCCCCATTGGGATTTTGGGCTTTTTCCCTTTTGGGAGGGGGGGTAGTCCTGACTAACCAGTTCATGTTAGATCTTCCAGATGCTAGTCACAAAGGCTTGAGGATATATAGTTAAAATCCCTAGTCAACCAAAATCATGAGTTATGAAACAAAATACATGTTTAATCATGTCCAGAGGAAAGGACTAACTAGAGCATGCATTATTGATTAAAGAGAGAGGTCTTTCCCATTTCTGCCTCCCTTTTAGTGAATAATGTCATAAACATGGGTTTGTTACTGGTAAAGCCCTCAGAGGACATTTTCCTTTTAACTGCTAAAGTTAATCTACCAGGATGACAGAAAAACTGAAATCTGAAGGGCACTGAACTCTACATATCAAAGGGCACAGGAACATCAAGATCTCTTTGGGGATACTTTGATCTCATGAGAAGCAGTCACTGTCAGAGCACCAATGCACAAAAGTGACCCAGCCCCTGGAAAAGGCAGCTATTGCCTGCCCAGTGAAATCTATGGTGCTGGTGCTCATTGTAATACGAAGAGTTGGCCATCCATAAAAAAGAGAAATGACTGACTGACTATGTTTACTTGCCTTGTGTAAAAGCAGATTAGGAAGAACTGTTCTTTTAGGAATTTTGTTCCTGAACTAGCAAGCTAACTTGTTTGAGAAGGTAGAAGAATAAATTACCCTCATAGAACAGACTGCTGGCTGATTAATAGGATGATTTATTTTTCTTCCACACAGATTAAGAAGTGCATGATTTCAGAAAATATTATTCTTGAGCAAATAATTAAAAGCAAAATACCTGTCTTAGTCAGAAACTGCTCCTAGCTGCAATTCAATTAAACAGTCATTAATTCCATCCTTGAAGAAGGCTGGCGCTCTATATAGAGCAACCCACTATTTTGGACAGAGTTTAGTGATCTGAATCATTCTTATATGCACAGCAAAGCAACTGACATAATTCTAAGCATTACTTTTGCTTTATTTTTTGCCTTGCCCCCCCCACCTTTTATTGTTAAATATCTACATTCCAGCATTCAGTAAAACCCTGACAGCACAGAGTGATAACTACCCTCTGCATTAGATTCACACTTCTCTTTCCCCATGTCCACTGACAATCTTCCAATCCATTTATTAAGTTAGCAAACCAAACCTATATACAATTAAATACACAAGTATTTAATTTCTTTTGATAAAGCTTGACACAAATCAATTACCAGTTCCTGCGCCAGGTTTCTCTTATAACAGACACCAACCTGCTGATTTTGAAACTCTAGATTTCAGATTACAGCTCACATACAGAATTTACAGAACCTTTTGACTGAGGCCAAGGATTTTTATAAATATAAGAAGCATCACAAGAAATGGAAACTGACACAAACAGCATTTAAAGCAGGTCTAATTTTATCTTCACAAAAAATGTATTAATATTAATGCCTGTTCCTGTTAACCGACACAGTTTTAGAAACCCACCACTCTTAACAAAAGAACTATAAAAAATAAAGACAGTCAACAACCTGTGATGGGAATTATTTTTCAAACTACTGTCCTGGTATCTTCCCTACTGTCAGTCACATAAAGAGCCTGCCCTGGTTATGCTATGATACATTACTCCTAGTAAGATTCACTTGATGGAATCAGAATTATACATTTTTAAAACAGATTTTAGGTGCAAATAGCTTTTAAATGTAATCAGGATTCCTACTTAATTTAAGCATGTATATGTTACTACAGGAATCACTGTTTGTGGGGTTTACTCATTACTTGTATGTCTACAACAGAACAATCATCTGGAGATGGAAGGACATATGCATAGGCAATTCATCCAGCTTATTTTGAATGCCTGTAATAGGACAGGACAAGTCACTTTCTGCAATGTTATCCTCCTTCCATGGACTAAGGAGCGAGCCAAGAAACAATCCAGGACAAGACAAATATATTTCAGATGGCTCTACATAGGCTATGTGAATTATATTTCCTTAATCTTAACCCAGTCTAAGGGGATGGGAAAATGTGCTGATTCCTATCACAGAAGATAAATAGGTAGGTTCACATCTGGCAATAACAGCTATTTTGGTTTTCAAAATTGCTAATTTATGTGGTGGTATTGCCAAGGAACTCCTGCACAGACCAAGACTTCTCAGCTCTGGGTGCTGTATACAGAGAGCGATAAATTATATTTCTTGAAAATTACAAATTCAGACTAAAAAATGAGAAAATTGCTTTAAGATGTAACCAAAACGTCTACTATTTCACAAAAGCTGTGAAACACTACCTTATTATTTTTGTAATAAACTCTGGACAAATCTTTATACCCACCAACTGTATGGTGCATAAAATGCAACTCTCACCATTAGCCAACTATCAAATCCTGGTGAAGTAAATATTTTTCCTAGAGGTATTGTTAAGAGAAAAGAGACTTGCTATTAAAAAGGTCATGGTGCTGCATTCCTGACTCTGGTAAAAACTCCACTGAGTTCAATAGATGTTTTGCCTGAATACTGATGACAAGATTTATGCTTCCGCTTTTCCCATCTGAAACGTGTGCTTCAGTCATTGTGTCATTTTAATGGCCTTGTAATGGGAAGTCCCCCTAGGTTTGGATTAGTTGCTTCCTACAGTAATCTCATATTGCTGAAACATTATAATCACATAAACACAGTTTCCATATGCTAATTCTGCATTTGTTTTGATTTGGTAAGCACATTTTAATGGCATTAGCACAGATTCTCTGTAGACCGGTGTGAGAATCATTTCATTGTCGTTACATTACACTGTGAGATTAGAGCAACATTAAATCCAGATTGCTGTGACATAAAATTTACAAAAAAAAAAAAAAAAGAAAAAAAAAAGGCTCAATGGGTATTAACTGTACCCAGAAAAAGTTAAACACAGCTGCCATTTAGAAACAAGGCCCTGGCTGCATCAAGTGGGTCTTTCCTTTACAACCACAGAGCCCTGGGAAATGTGATATAGTGATATAGGCTCACTATGTATTTACAGATGGAGGAAATGTTTTGAGTATTCAATTCTAGTTTGAGCAACCCCTACACAGCATGGAAAAGCCACTAATTAGAAAATATGTGACACATCTGTAGGAAATTACTATTAGTTAGTCTATGCTGTGTTATCTCACCGTTCCCCATATGTAAACATTTTGTGACAAGGGAAAAAGTTAGCAAGACAAATGAAGAGGAGAGGCAGAGGGTAAGAGAACAAAGAGAACACGTGTAGACTATATCAAGAAGAATGAAAAAAACCCCTTACTTTTCTCTTCCCTCATGTTTCTGCCAACCCTATAGAGGTTTACAGAAAGGAAGGAACTCAATACTGCCCACACTGTTCTTCCTCTTCCCCACCAGACAAGCAAGCTTTCTAACCTCTCCAGATCTATTCCACCTTCTTCAAAAATATATTCACGAGTGCTAATTACAGTGCAAATACGCCTGAAACCCACCACTCTCGCAGTAAGCATGGCTTTTTTGCTCATGCATGTTGTCAGGAAAGCACAGCTACAGGGGCTGTGGAGCTCAGCCTGCAACAGCTGGGTGGCTGAGTGCAGCAGGAGGACAGAACTTGCATTTGCTCCAGCACAGATGCAAACTCACCTGTCATTTAGTCCAGCAATTCCCCATGCACCGGTTACCACAAAGGAGTCCAAGACCTGTAACACTGTAGTCCTACACAGGCACTCTCACACCATCACTAGTTTGTGTTACATGAGGAAACAACATGTCTTATATTGCTTTGGGGTTATTCTGCCCAAGAAAAAGAATTTGAAAATGAGTGGAAGTACTGAAAAAACTGAGGTTTCTGGGCAAACCTGGGCCTCTTCTGTAGAAATGGCAGGTATGCTGCCCAGAAAGTGACAGATTATTTTCATTAAACGCCATGAATATTCTTCCCTGTTTTCAGAATTGACATTGGTCAGAATGGCATTGGTCTTTTTCCTCTCCCAAAATGGAGCTATGAGAGTACCATGGTTTGCTGAACTTCAAGCTAACTCAAGGCTTTGTGTCCTAAGGAACAATGTCACACTGGGCACTTTTCATGCCTTGAATAAAGCCCTTACAAGGGAGGAAGGGAACACTTACGGAGCCTCTCTCCCACACAAACTCCTGCCTAACCCCACACCAGTATATGCTGCAGCTCCTCCCTTTGTGGGCCACCCCTTGTTTCCCACCTTTGGGTGGCTGTATCTTCCCACAGCATGCACAAAAACCTCACCATTCAGGATGTGTAAGCTCTTGACTGGGTAGAAATTGGCCAACAGATTCAAAGCCTAGAGAATTCTTGGGGGAATTATTTAAAAAGCATCATCTACTCCACCTTGCCGCATTTTTTCATGAAACACATTATTCTGGAAATACTCAGAATAGTGGGTCAATGGTGTGGCCTTCAGTGACCTACCTCTGGTCCCCAAACCATTCAAAAACATATTTCCTTAAGAAGTCAAGTCAAAAGAAATGCTAAATATTGCTTTTCACTATATTTTCTATATATGGCTTGAGCAACCAAAAAACCTTTATACTACAGAAGTGAGAAAGAACACTAAAAGTAAGACTTTATATAAGGTTACAGTATGTGCTATGAAAAAGAATTAAGAGAGCTTTAGACAAGTCTTATATAATCCAACTATGATAAAGAGAAGTCCCACCAAAATATGCAGGTACACACTCCACAGCAGTTACATTGCTTGAGCAGCACTGTCAATGTTCTACAATCTAAAAGCAGCCACTTAAATTTTAAGAGAAATGTAAACACTAGTACACATATGGGAAAGGCCAATATATTAACACCCTGCCCTCAGAACCTCTGAAAAGCACACTCAGATAAGGAGCTGGGTAAGTAAGTAGCAAAGCTTTTAAATGTTCACCTGAAAGGAAAGAGAAAATTCTTACAGCATCTTCCGTCTGTGGCTCAGCTCGTGGCAGACAGACCTTCCAGCTTTGCATGGTTTGAGGGTCATGTTCTGGCTCTAGCCAGGCTTTAAGGCAGGCATATCTAAATCAGATTGCTTCCTTACAGTTGAACTGCCACACCAGGACAAGCGCAGCGCCCCGTACCCATCTCACAGGGTGGACAAACCTTGGGAATCAAAGCAAGCACGTGGGATTTGCCCCTAGAAGCAGAATCCAAGTCACCTCGTATATAGAACTTCGCACAATTTTTTTCCAATTTGGTTAAAGTTTAGCTGTTGTGACCAGAATAGTCAGACTTCCATTTTACCTTATTTCTGTGCAGATAACAGTCTCAAAATCTAGGCTTCTCTGAGCAAAGTCACATTGAAGTTTCTCTTCCTCAGAGAGATCTGAGACCAGCATACCCCTAAGTGTTTTTTCATTAACATCTCTTTAGAAGAACTTCAGGGGATTTTACATTTTGGGCAGCTTCCAAAATTACTCCTGATAAAAGGTCAGATAAAAATTCTCCTCCAGGGTCAAACATTACATTAATTATATTTTACATGCACACACAGTGTTTTTAGGCCAAAAATCAGAACTGAAGTCACATTATGCTATATGCAAATATGGGCTAAGTTCTGCATGTTGATACATACATTCATATTCTTAAGACTTAACAGACTCACATTTGCTTCTCGAGGGTTCTGGGGTACAAGTACATATTCTCTTTCCTGTGAGGACAACAAGATGTAGAGAAAAAAAGTCTCCTTTTCAGGAATGCATATCTAGCCTTCGTTCCCTCCAAATTTCAAATCTGAAACAAGCACACACCTTAACTCCACCCTTTGTTATTATTCTCAATGACTTTCATTGGTTTTCCCTCTCCTTGAGGTCACATACACATATTTTCACATGAGCTTAACCATTTAAGTAAGAATGCTGGGTGGAGCATTATCACTCACTCATGCAGTCCTACAGAGCCACACCAAACCACTCCATGATCTTCACATGCAGAAATGCACCACACAAATCTAAGCAATGGATGAGTGATATGCATTACTACCTCTTGATCAAGACTGAATATCACTATCTAGAAAAATTCAGATGAATGAACTCCAACATCAGCTTTGCCACAGAACACAGCAGTCACTGATCCACTAAGATCTGTAAAGCCATGCATGTTGGAAAAGAGCATGTAGAGTCTCATTCAATATCAGACTGCAGCAACTGAAAAAAGCAGGGGCTTCCAGAAAACCACCTTCCTTACTAGGGAGTGATGAGCTTAGATGCACAGAACTAAATTCAAGGTCCCACCCCAGCAAACAACTGTATCACAAAATTTTCAACCAATCTGAAGACCTAATAGGAAAAAATACCCTGAGAAAAGCCTTTGGAGTGTGACTGTTCTCTGTGACTGTGTCAGGAAATGGAAGCTGTATGTCCTTCTCAAGGAAGCTGTATGTCCACTTCTGCTCTAAAGAAACGAGCTCACACAAGAAAAGTTAATGTGAGTCAAGGGAAAGCTCAAAGGTGGTGGGTGTAGCTCAAGGAGCACCTTTTACCTCAGAAACTTAACAGTCTGCATGCTTTGTCAGTGGTCAGAGTCAATGACCTCTTGCTTATACAACTCCTGCCTTTATATTTTTACCCCCATCTGGGTACAACAGCGGAATGATAGGAACAACCAACACACAGAAGCTGACAAAACTGTCAGGTCTCCTACATACCCTTCTATTTCTTTTGCAAGTATTGCTGAATCTTCAGTCTTAAGCAGAACTGGACACAGAACCCTGCCACTGTTTTGCCTTTTTGTATCACAGAATTTCTGAAAGAAGATACAAATGCAGAATTTTTGTCCTGGAAATGATTATCTATCTTTAAAAAAATCCTGGCTACCCATTCTAAAATGAACAAAGAACAAAGTCCTGCAATAAAGCTTACAGAACACCAGAATTCAAGCATTAAAATCAGTTGAAGATTTCCAGACCCATCTGTCAAAAGGTACATAAGTCACAGCAAAAAAAAGAGGTACACTCCTTTCACTTGATCACTAATCCTCACTGTAGTGACTCTGGACAGGGCAACGACAACTGTGGGATACAACAATTCTCCTTTTACATTTTGAGGAAAGAGATGAGATCCTAAAAGAGCAGAAAAAAGGAGTAGTTCAGCAGGTAACACACTGTTCTTTGATCCTACCTCCTCCACAGAAGTGACCTCAAGAAAAACCCCGTGCCTTTGGCTACACAACAGTAAGGTTTCAGAATATCTTTGAGAAGAGTGATTCTACATTTCTGAGATCTAAGTAAAAAATGTGATTTACTTAAAGCTGTTGTCTAAGAGATGATGGTGGTGGTCTTTCTTCTTGCTTCCCTTTTATCTGAATAGTTAAGTACTTGTGAAACATATCCCAGCTATTGTCAGGAAAAAATGCTTTTCTTGGATTATTACCAACATACATATTACAGTCAGACAAAAGACATGATCACTGCTTAGAAAATCCTGAGGAAGCTTTTTAATTTGTGACCAGAAAAATGACATTGAAGCAGAAAAGCTACCCTACCAGTTTTGAGAGTATGTAATTTCTTCTTAGAACTAGAGGGATGGGATACTCCCCTTCCCCTCCAATACAGCTGGCAATCCAATTTTCCAGAAATGCAGAAAATGTAAAAGAGTTCAAAACTGTTCTCAATCAAACCAGAGACTTGTACCTTAGGTTTCCACAGTCTAGAGGGATCTCTAATTCCCTCATACCAGACAGGTGGCCAGCCTGATACAAGCAGAAGCTTCACTGTTTTCATGAACCTTAAGAAGTCTTAGTTTCATCTGACTAAAAAATGAATTTTTTCAGTATTTCAAGTCCTGAAAGACAGGAAAAACATTTTAGATCTATATCAAGTGAAATAAGGAAAAAAATTCACAGAATGTTCAGAGGCATAGTCCTTTAATAAACACAGAACTCACTGGTGCCATATGCTTCACTATACACTGATTTTTATGTGTGAGAAGCAAGCTGATGGCTCCTAACCACAGAGGGAAGCTGTGACACTTGTTCCAGCTGCACCATGCACTAATTCAGTAAGTTAGTACTGGTCACTTACATGAAATATAATTAAGCATCTGAATGCCATTGTTGCCACCTTTGATTATAACTATAAAAATGAATGTGATGATGGTGACAGGATGGCAAATATTATATCTGTTAAATTCCAAAATATAAGAGGCATGCATAATAATAAACGACACTTATGTAGTCTTTCATGAAACAATCCCAAAGTACCTGACAAAATGATACAAAACTACTTATTAGAAGCATTGCTTCACCCATCACTGAAACACAGCCCCCAGCAGAAAGAAGGCAACAACCTTTAAACATTACAGAACATATTATGACAGAGGACACTGAATAATTTATCCAGTGTAAAGCAGAAGGGAATTCCAGACAAGTAAAACAAAAATTACCAGAAGTAAGTGACCTCCAGCTAAAAAGTAGTTTCATTCAAGAACTGTCACAAGCCTCTAGCATACAGAAGATACCACCCTTTGCAACAGACACCTGAAAAAAAAGAATTATGTTTACAGGTGTCTTAGAGATCATACATACATTCAAGCACTTGCTAGGCTTCTCGGAGTTCCTCACCAACAGGACCTGTATGCTTCAACTTACGACCAAACTAACCACAACACAAGACCTAATGCAGAAGGGGTGCCAAAACCCAAGGCCACTGCCCAGCAGCGGCTTTCCCTCTGCTAAAGCACACCTGGTGGGGGAGCTGAACCTCCCTCGCCCAGATTCAGCCTGCCTTCCGCAGCTCCCGAGCCGGTGCCAGGGGAGCAGGGAACCTGCTGCAACGGTGTCTTGGAACGGGCAGCAAGCCTCGGGCCACCGGGAACATGCACGGTGTAGTCTCATGTCCCAGCAGGGCACACAGGCAAGTCTGGAGCTTTGCTGCTGAGCCTTGACAAGCTTAAGCAACTCTGGAAGCATCTTGCAGAGGGCTGCTGGTGCTTCCAGATGGAGAGGCAGCTGAAGGCAGGCTCTGAAGGTCCCAGTTTTGGATTCAGGCATTTGTTCCTTCACAGAGACACCCTCGGGAACTGTCGGGAGAGGAGTACTAGAGAGGACGTAGTTCCAATATTTAACTTGTTATGGCTGTACAAATATTAAATACCAGCACTAATAATAGCAGCGTAGCTGCACTCACACAGTGAAACCGCCTAAGCTGGGGGCTCACTCTGTTGGAAACTATCATCTGGCGCTGTAAAACGCTTCTGCAGAGAGGAGCTGCTCGTCCCCTCACACTCCACACGTGCCGCGGGGCGCCCCGCAGGAGCCCTGCCTGACCCAGCGCCGCCGTCCCGGCCACCTTTGCCCTCGCCCCGCAGCCGNCACCGGCTGTGCTGGGCGTGCTGCGGCCCTGACCCGCGGCCCGAGCCCGGCACAGCCCCGCGCTCCCCGCCCGCCCCAGCCCCGAGCACCGCCTCCCGCTCTACCGCCTCGGGCCTTCCCGGGCCGGCAGAGGAGCGATGGAAAGCCGCTCTCGCTCCACAACTCGGGCGAAGTTCCCCGGCCCGGGCACCTTGTCGGGCCGAGGGCACCAAGGGCGAGCCCAGCTCGGCTGTGGGCCGCGGGAGCTGGCGCAGCGGCTCCGCAGGCGCTCCCCACACCCCGCTCGCTCACCCCGCGGCCCGGACCCTCCGCCGGCAACACCGCACCCCGCAGGGCCCCGGCTGGCGGAGAGCCGCGACCGCCCCGAGCGGGGCGGGACTTCCCGGGGACGGGAGCGAGTGGTGGAGCAAGCTGGGGGCGGCGGGGCCAGGGGAGCTCGGGATGCCGGCTGGGAGAGCGGGAGAAGGGCCTGGAGCGGAGCGCTGCCCCTCTGCCTCCCTGCGGGGACCCGCCCAGCTCGCTGCCCGCTCCGCGGCCCCAGGAGCTCCCCCGTGGAGTGAGGGGCAGCTGTGCTTGGTGTCGTCTTTGGCTCCTAGTACGAATGAGAGTCGGTGGCTGTGAGCATCCTGCCTGTCCTTGTGCGTACCCCCTGTTTACACAGGGAGGAGGCTGGAATCCACGGAGTCATTTTGGGGGGGAGTGGGGGGTGGGAGTTCGCGCTGAGTGCTTGGGCTTGCGAGAGGCCGTATTTTCTAATCTGCCCTTTAATGCAAATAGGATGGTTGAAGAGGCACTTCCAAGTATCTACACACAGGATGACAGTGGCTGATTCTGGAAGAAAATGGTCCAGAGTATGAAATGAAAACAGAGCTAACACTAAGTTAGAATAATGGAATCATTAAGGCTGCAAAAGACTACCAAAATCATCAAGTCCAACCTTTGACTGAACACTACCATGTCAACCAAATCCTGGCACTATGTGCTATGCTGCTTCCCCAGGCAGTTCATTCCAATGCTTTTAACCCTTTCAGTAAATAGTTTTTTTCTGATGAAGAATTCACCTTCAGAATCCTTTACCTTTCCTTTTGAGGGTCTCAAAAGTGTCTTACTTACCTAAGGCTCACAACATCCAGTGTGGTACTATTCCATTTTATAGAAGGGTAAACATGCTGGCAACATGACTAGCAAGGGCACAGGGAACAGAACTTCTCTAGCCCTCACACGTAGCCAAAGCTGCAGCAAAGTCAGCCAGTGCATTGTGGAGACACGTAACCTGAAGTCAGGAAGCTTTTCTGGGAGAAGTACTTAATCTTTTCATTGCTATGTGTTCTACTTTGACTCTTCCTTGTTCCCATTCGTAACAGGCTGGGGCCAGCACTGCAGCATGACGCCTGCAAATGGATTCTTATGTGCCTGCCTTTAATATGGCCTGGAGGAGATGGATCCTAGCTTTTCTTCAGATCACAGATAATCCTGTGATGCAGAAAGTGAGTGGGCAAGACTGGGAATGAAAGCCAATGCATGCTGATGCATGGGCCATTTATCATCTATCTTACAGTGAAGGGCAAAAGTGGAAGTAGTGGATGAAAAATGAGGAGGGTGCTGAAGTAAACAACTTTAGAGAGGTAGGAGGTAAAAGAAAGTTGTTATTTTATGAAAGTGACGAAGAAATGAAGTTTTGGCTTAAAAAAAAAAAAAACACCAAACCAAAAAAAAACCCCAAAGAAAAGGTGTTTTGAAAATACTAGACCTGAGGGTTAGAATCCACGACTGCTGATATTGGTGGGGGGAGGACACAACCTTTGGGATCTCAACTAAAGGGAAATTACTGCCCAGTGAGGGAAAGTAAAGATGAAGGCAGTGACACAAGTGAAATGCTTGGGATCTTTTGAATTAGCATCCACTCACCAGGAATATGCAGTAGTGATTAATACAAATAGATTGCTGTAGCTAAGCTGCTGGGATGGTTCCAGCTGTCCATGTCACTTGTTTTTATTTGCTTCTCATATGAAGTCAAGTGAGTAGGGGTCCTGCAAAGATTAAGTGGAGATATGAAGGCCTGTCATTTATAATGGCTTGTATTTCAACATGTTCATATTGTTGGGCAGTCAGTGCAGGAGAAATTATGTGTGAGAGGTATGTTAAAAATAGTCATGCAATGCTTTATGGAACATCATTTGTCACTGGTCATATCCAACCTGTTTTGAAGATTTGTGAATGATGAATTTTACATAAGGCCTGCGCTTCTGCATCTTTTGTGTTTTAAAATATACAAGCAGTATTAAAACTTGGGTAGGTACAAAGTAAAACCATATTCAATCTGCATTTTTACACATGCAGAATGAGCTTCTCTTTAAAGCAATCTTCACTATGTCCAAAGCAAAGTAAGATACTATATTTTTAATTTTAACGTCCTTGACTTCAACCTGCTACAAAACAGAGGCTTGTAAACATGAAGTAATGGGACTGCCTTGTTCAGACCAAATGCATAGTGAACAGTGAAAACAAGTTAACAGCTGGCAAAATCCATACATATGACACTCAGTTCACGATTTAGGTGATATACAACCTTGTGTAACGTATCTGGCATTTGTATCCACTTTTCCAAATCTGAAAACCAGGCTGTGGTCTTTCTAGAAATATTGAATTGGTTGCCAGATTAAATAGTTCATGAAATTGGGAAATCAACCCACTACCCTTGCCCCACAAAGCTTCTCAGCTATACAAACAGCAGTGACAACTGTCAGTAACATCACAAGCTAAAATAACCATATTGCATACTTCAGAAACGAGTAGTTTACAATTAAAAAAAAAAAAAGAAAAAAAGAAGAGAAGGTGTTCTTTATTTTGCCAGGTCTGCACTAAAGTAAAGCTTGATGTCAGTAGCTTTTGTAGAAGTTACAGTTTGGTCGGGGTTAAATCACACCTGTGCTTTTGTCCACCTCAGTCATGGCGTGACCAGAGGGAGCACTGAAGCCAATGTTCCTTTTCCATTTGGGTCACTGTTGTAAACTCTGTCCACTTTTTAACTGTAGACACAAAATAAGGACCAAGTATTTGCAGTGCTTGAGCTTCAGTAGCATTTATTCACTTTCTAAAGGTGTATGAAGAAGAGAGCTGACCAATAGTTGCAACATCAGCCCTGGGTGACCTAGGGGAAAGTGCTCTCAAGGGTCCATACCCAGAGGGTGCATAGGTCGCAAAACCAGGTGGGTTTTCCCAGAGCAGAGAGGCTGTGAGAGCCACTGCCACCTGGCAGCTATGGAAACAGCTGAGCCATTAGACTGGGACTCCGGGGAGTGGGACCCATGAGACTGAGTGATCTCTTCCAGTCTGAAATCTTCTGCTCGGGGCTCAATTTCTCAGGTGATACAGAACATAGAAAAGCCATGCCATGTTTTAGTTTTACTCAGAGAACAATTCATAAGGTTTGCATGAGCTCATAAATGCAATATTTTTCTTCCTTGGAACAAGCCTCTTTTGGGGGGGACTGTGGTAACAGTAAAACACTACAGCATTCATTAGTCCAGCTGGGCTGCCCAGGGAAGTTGTGGAGACACCATCCCTGCAGGTGTAAAGAAGACATGTAGGTGTGCTGCTAAGGGACATGATTTGGTGCTGGGCTTGGCAGTGTTGGGTTAATGGTTGTACTCAATGACCTTAGAGGTCTTTTCCAAAATTCTGTGGTTCTATGTGACTGGAAAACCAGTCAGATTAGAATCATAGACAAAATTTCAGGCACAAACAAGCACTTTTTCAATATCATGCTGTATATGAGTTCTTCTGCTGGTATGACATGAAGACAGAAAATTCCAGTTTGCTGTAATAAAACTTAGTGACTGAGGACCCCAGATTACTCTTACTCCTTCTTCAGAAAGATAGTAAGCACAGAAAGGAAAAAGAGGCAGAATGTAATTTAGGCACTATTTGTGCAAGGGCCATTGCAAACATAAGCATTTGCACATGCTGTTGAGAAATGGGAAGTGAGAGTATCATTTGCACACAAGCACAATATAACCCACAAGTTGGTGGGATGAATAAATAGGAACTCCAGAGCATGGAAAATACTGCAGAGATAATTAATTCAAAAGGGGTAAAGTAAGAAAAAAAGTAATCCTCCAGGGAAACCCTTTATTGATCATGCTCTTTCCAAAGGGATTCCATGAACTTAGAGGGTTAGAAAGAATAATTTGCTTGTCAATCTGGCGTATGCCTATTGCTCTTAAATGACAGAATGACAGACAGGACTCCTGCTATGCATGCAGGACATGAATTGTATGGTAAGTAGGGCTTTTAAAATCAACCATGACTGTTTGGAAGGGGCTTCAGGTATGACTTTTTTGTTTAGGAAATGGGGTTTTATTGATTAAATGTTATTCAATGATGACAGTGACTTTTTTTAAAAAACTCTGATGTACCGAAGATGTAGGTACCAGTCTGACTGTTAAATTGCAGATGCTCCAAGGAGCAAATAAAAATTGGAAGAAGTAAGCAATACATAATATTTAAATAGAAATAACACAAAGCTGTTCATTAACAGCAAAAGTAAATATATCTCTGGAGGCAAAAGGCAGAGCAATGTTGACTTTGACTAAAGACTTACTTAATCCTACATTCTTAGTTATTACTTGAGTTAGTGGAGGGTATTTAGAAAAAGCGAAGCTAGGCTGATCATTAAGCAAGTTTGTAGAATTCAGCTTAATGTTATTTCAGAATACCATTGAATTCAATTCTCTCAGCACCTTCATCTGTTTTTGTTTTGACTAGGCTAGAAACTCTAAGCAGCTTGTATGGTGGTACCTCTCCTGTTATCTTGTTGATTAATATTTTAGGAGGTAAGTATTTTCAAGCTTTTATTTGATCCAAAAACTTTTTTTTTTTTTTTCCAGAGAGGACTATGAAGACAAGTATTCCTGGGAGTCTGTAAGCTTCTGAGGTGTTTTCAGCAAAAAGTGCATGTTCACCTTCTGTGTTAAGAGAATTTTTTTCAAAGAATAGTTTTTTTCAAAGATAAGTTGACTGGATCTAGATGACAAGTGACTGCACAGACTTTTAAAAGAAAATGACAGATTAAAGTTACATATAATCTTAAACTGCAGGTGTCTTACTGTTGATGATGACACAGTAGAGGAACAGAAGAAGGAGAGGAATGAAAAAGAACAGAGGAGAGAAAAGGTTCACTGACAGAGTGGAAGATGGGTTGATGGGGCAATTTGCATAATTTATAAGGGCTGCTGGTCAGCAGCAAAAGATTCCCAAATAAATATTTCCAGCTCTTCTCAATAAACATTATTTTTACAATGCAACAGAAAAAAAAATAGAGTAAATTTTACTGTTTCACTCACTATTATTAATTGGAACATCATTTTATAGTACTGTGTGGAAGAAACTTTGAAACAACTGCTGCTTTGTTTCTAGCTCAGTTCTAGGATGACTTCATTCAGTATCACAAAATTCAAGCTTATTTCTGCTTCTGATCAGTGACAACATGCATGAGTAAACCAAGAGATGTCACTTCAGCCTGCCACTTTACCTTCATTTTTTTGATAAATCCCAAGAGCTGCAGATAAATGACTTTGATACCATCTGTACTTGCAATTAGTACCAAAGTTACAAATATGTTCATGTGGATGTAATTGAGGACAAAATTTGAGGCTGCTAGATTTCAATTCACTGTACAAACACAATTTCTTCCAGTTATTTGACACCTTTTAAACTTTATGTCTTTAATGAGAGAAACTGAAAATGAGAAAACTCCTTAATGAGGGGAATTGAAATGGAGATGGCTCTACAGGCTCAAAGTAAGCCATAAAAGGAGGCTAGACTGTTTTGTTTTCCTACTAACTCACTGGATCAAATCCTATCTCCTTAAATCAGTTCCCAACCTCGCATTTCTTTATTGGAAACACAATTTGTTCTTTATTCGCCTCAAATTTCCATTGCTTAGGAAAAAGGCTCTGAAGGTCACAAGACTGCTTATGTTTAATAAAAGATAAAATGTGGCTTGCAAGCCTTTGATTTATTTGCTTAAAGAACATTTTTATTTTGTTTAAATGTTTCACTGTTAATTTGGGCACAGGAAGATGCTATAAGTAGTGTTCTTTAAACCTAGGAAAGAATATAGGGACATGGGATCAGGTCTTCTATTCCCCACTCTCTAAGTAAGCTTTTTGAAATTAGTGAGAACACTGCCCTTGTTCTGTCCAGATGGTTATTGAATTATGAACATTATTTAGTAGAAGGTACAACTGATGGCAATTTAGAAGCATATGAAGTTAACATGAGACATTCAGGCTGCAATCCAAAGTGGAACAGATGGATCTGAAATTGGTTAATGCTAGATCAAGGAAAGC
>VYZP01053606.1:0-19376 GCA_013400635.1 Hypocryptadius cinnamomeus
GGGGCAGGCAGCAGCCCTGCCTGCAAAAGCTGTGCCCAGGCAGACACCTTGCTTGCCCCACCTGGTGTACTCAGCCCATTGGCTTCTTCCACTCTTTTGACACAATTCGTTCAAAGACACAAACCTGCTGAAGGTTTTCAAAGTAACCAGTAGCTCTCAGAAAAACATGAAAAGGGAGAAATTCAGCAATTAAAAAACTTTTAATGAACTACAGAGGTGTTTTAATGGGTTTAATTAATTGGTATTTAAATGGATGTTATGATTGGCATTTAAAATGAGCAAGTGAATATGTAATCTAGAGTGTCCTCTCCCCTTTTCATCAGTTAGTAATAGGAGAAACTTCAAAAACATCTGCTATTTACTTACATATCAGCACAGAACAAATATCTGAGAACCACATACATCTGCTATCAGTTTCCCTTCCACACTTTATCCATGCTAAATACAAATTATTTTGAGAATTTTCATATTGAGAAGAGATGCTGCATCATTTGGTGCTTGATGATAGGAAATAAACTTCCTAAAATAGCCAGAAAGAGGCCAGTATGACATCTATTAACCAGACAGTTCCTAAAGGAGGTGATCTTTGCTAGGTTAGCAGGAGAACCTGTTTTGTTTTGTTGTCCTCCTGCTCATTTTATCCCCTACAACAGCCAATTCTCTGTCTCTGATGAGTGCACACTTCAGTAGAGACTTTCTGAAGTAATTGGGGTTTAATTATTTTGGGGAAAATACTGAAGTAACTTGCAACTGTATATGTGTGAGACTGGATCTAGAAAAGGAATAAAACCTGGAATTAATCATGAAGCCTGTGTTGCTGCCATTCAGTGACTACATTGATTCAATGTTGGATTAAAAAGGAAAAAAAAATAAAAAGGGCATGGAGACTAAGGACTGCCAATTAATCCAGGATTTGGGGTATTTTATCTTAACAGTGAACATGTTATTTGTGTGTTTCTGTTGTATCTAACCAACCTACTGTCTTTTGGTGCTCTGGGAACAGAGAGTTTGAGACTCAGAGTGATGAAGCAGTTTGCTGATGTAGTAATCTATGGGAAAAGACTGACAGGTTTCTACTTTACTCCAAGACGTTTTAGCAAGACCCAAGCACTTGGGTGATCAAATCAGGTCCCCAGAAAGCATCTGATACCTGAGGAGGAACTGTCATGTATATCTTATTTATAACATGGTATTTCCTACTTCATCTAAATGAGACTGTACTGCATGTGCAAATTGCTCAGTGCCTGGAGGCCAGAGAAAATAGCACCAAAACTTCTTCTTGCTAAAGGGATGGAAATTACCTTATTTGCTTTCCAAGGTTTCAGGAACCTGAGAGGGATCTCTGAAATATATGAGGACATAACATATTGGCTTCAGAGGATTCTGATCTGCCCTGTACCAATGCCTAACTACATCACAGAATACAAACAGAATGACCAATCCTAGATCAACATTCCTGGCAATACCCTTATGCAGAAAAAAGTCTCAGCACTGCTCTATTTTCTGCTTCCAGACAGAAGGAAGGCAGATTTTGCTCAATAGTTAACACCACTGTTGATCTAAAAGCAGGTCTGCTACCTCATTGCAATTCAGGTGCCCTTCATCTTTCTGACACAGCCTTTGTTCTTTTGGATATTACTGTGTCCCACGAGCTATTTGCAAACCCCACAATGATCAGCAGTAATGAGAGGAAAGAACAGAATCAGCATCGTTGGGTCTGTCTAGTAATGAGCCAGGAGACATTTTGAATGTAAGCCATGTTCTCAAACTTGCAAACTGCATGAAAAAAAGAAGAGGAGGGAAGAAGGAAGAAACTAGAACAGTCAGATCAAGATCAAATTCCCCAGCATTAGAAGTTTTTGCTCATGCCAGTGGGTTTCATATAAAGACTAATTAAGTTGTCTGAAAAAGAGACACTAAAGACTATACAGCAGCAAAATCTGGTGTTAGCTGTACTTCTCTTCCTGTTAATTCCTGGAGCTTGAAAAATCTGGTTTCTGTTTCAGTGCTTTCAAAGACAATTTTTTTTATTTACCATGTTTCACTGATAATTATTTCATGCAGTAACTTTTATACAAGTGGTTGCTGGATGATTATGCTCCAGATGTCTATTAAAGTTGATGAATGTATTTTGGTATTAACATTCTGTAGAAAGTAAAACAGTTGAAAAGGACAGATGGCCTCTTGTAATTACTATTTCTGTTAATTATTTATATTTCTCTTTTGTCTAGAACTCCAAAGAGATGAGAAGATTGCTGTGTGAGGTGCTGTTTATTCCCAGTGAAAGAGATGGTTCCTGTACAAGGAAAGAGCAATTTGATAGGTAAGAGGGGAGAAAAGATTTATTTTTTGTTACTGTACAGATAAGATGCTGAAGAATAAACATGAGAAGACCTTGGCTTCATTTCTACTAGCAAGCTAACCAGCACCAGAGATTTTCTCCTAAATCTGAGATAAAATGTGCTTTTTTGTGTCCTGTGTGACCTGGCACATATAAGGGGCAGGAACCACAAAACTATGGATAAGTACAAAGAATAAATTTATTTTCATTGTCAAACAGGGGATCCCTAAAGAAATACCCGGGCAGAGGCACACAAATGAGAATGCAGGCACCATGGAGCTTGTGCCATGCTGGAAGACCAACAAACTTGCTGTTTTCACCTGTAGTCCAGGCATCCCCACAGGTGTAATTTATTGCTGGGCTCTGTTTTTTCCACAGCAGGGCAGAAATCACAGGCATGTTCGATAGGGTGCCTCTAATGCTGCCAGAAGCTTGTTATCTAAACACAGATGTTCTACTTGTCCAACAGACAAGGCCAAACAACAACTAGCATAATATGTGTGGGTTTTGACACCTCAGCTGCAAGTCCCTTGAGCATGTTTACAATCTTTCTTGCCCATCTTCCATTCTTTTCCCACATGTCCCAACTCTTAACCACTCTTAACCTCCAAAGATGTCTGAATTAGTGTCTGCCTAATGCTCACTTTCAAATTGTGCCTAGAAGTTGTCTGGGAGAGCCAGACTGGGGAAAGAAACAAGTTTCAACAAGTAATTTAATTATTTAAAATAGAGAAGGCTGTATTGTAGTGCCCCAGTGTTACCCTATTTGTACATGGTGCTGTAGCACCATTTTAGCATGGAATCAAATTGACACAACATTGACATCTGCAATGTAATTGTCCACTTAGATGTTCTTAGGTAGTGGAAATACCATAAAAATACTTATCCCACTATCTAAGGGATTAAAGTCAGGTTTTTCCTGCTTTGGCAAAAGAACTAATGCAGCCAGACCTTCACCTTATGTTTAGAGTTAGCAACAGCACTGAAATCAGTATTTTTTGTGCTTCTGAAGAAGATGAGATGATCCCAGATGTAATTCAGTATAGCAAGTTTGGCATGCAAAGTTCATTAAAGAAATATTTTTTAAAATATGCATTTGGGAAAATAAATGGGTTCTGTCTAGAGACTGAAATTGGACCAATAATCTGACCTCCTTTCTGCAACAGCTGCATCCAAAATGTTTTAAGTAATTTTTAGAGTTTTGATAAAAAGACAATCCTTTAACCTTTTCTTGGAACTTGGATTAGTAAGGAAGAGAACATCTCCAAAGATGGAGATTCCAGATCCTCTGCAGGTAATTGTGATAAAGTTCTGATCACTCTTGTAGAAAAAATAATTTCCTTACATTGAGTTTGAATTCTGCATGTTACAGATTGGATCCACAGCATCTCATACTGTCACTGCACACTTCTCTGAAAATTCTCTTGGTCTTCTCTGTATCCTCCAGTCAGAGAGATGCAGACAGCAAAAAATCACCCCTGAAGCTTTCTCTTTTTTTTAATTCACACAGAACAAACTCATTTTCCTCTGTTTCATCTTTTACAACTGGTACTGCTGCTCCCCATCCATCTGAGGGTTCACCTACCCTGACTCCATCCAGTGAGTCCCCTCCACTGGACTCAGACCAGTATCTCCATGCCTGTCTTTCACTGGGGAGCTCAGGACATGGTTCACCAGGTGGGTGTGACAAGTGCTGACTAGAGAGAAGGATCAGTTTAACAAGGCATGATGGCTGAATTCTGGATGATGCAGCCCAGGAGGGTGTTGCTTTCTCTATTGCAAGGGCACATTGCTGGTCCCTGGTCAGCCTGTGCCCCACCAGGACCCTCAGGTGCTCATCTCCAAAGCTGCTCTCACAAGTCCCAGCTCCCATCTGGTGCTGGGGTTACTTTGTCCCAGAGACAGGACTTTGCTTTTGCCTTTGTTGAACTTCATGAGGCTCCTGTCAGCCCATATCTCCAGCCTGGGAAGGTCTCCTGGAATAGCAAATATCTTCTGCAAACATGTTGAGACAGCTCTGGCACATCATCCAGTTCATTAATAAAGTGGTGAAGCAGTAACCACTGGTCCCAGTATGGATCCCTCTGGGATGTCACCAGGAACCAGCCACCAGCTGGACCTAGCACTTTGAATCACTTGCTGTTTAACATGTTTCCTTTTCTAGTTACATCAAATCTGTTCTGAATAAGGAAAAAATAAAAAGGAAGAATTAATTTCCTGATAGTAACACAACATATGTGAATAAAATGATCAAAAATATATCTATAGCAATTAGTGGCCAGCCCTGGACTGAAGAAATAAACTGATATTAATAATGTTTATATTGGGTTCTGTTTCCAGTGCCTCTGCTGATAGGATAACCTTGGATTAATTACACATTGAGAATTTTTTCACTTATAATGACAAAAGTTTTAAATAAACCAATTAATATTATTGACAATATCAGTATATTAAAGCTGTTGTCATACCTATTTGTACTCTACAACTAGTCTTTATCTAGTTGTATAAAGTCATCCAACCCAGACTAAACTGAGTTAGTGAAGCAAGCCAAATAACGTACTAGGACAGTCCATTTCTGTCTGTGAATTACCCTGGAGTTTGCTTTCAGTTAGAAAACAGTTTCAGTGTATGTGAATTCAGCATCAGGATTTCAGAGCAGTTCTGTAAATACAGAGCAGTAATGTTTCTCAACTTTAAAGTTGCTTATGCTGAAGTAGAACATTGTTGGTTGTTGGGTTTCTTTTTCTTTTTTTATTTTTTCATTATTTCTTGTTATTATCCCTATTTGAATGATATAGGGAGACCACAACAGAAAAGCACCCTGCTGAGTTATTGCATAACCTTAAGAAAATGATCTGTCCTTGTCTGGACAGAAGAGGGCTGATAACAAAAGCTCTTCCTGGGAAATATTCAGGCACATTCCTAAATACATCACAAGGATGAACATTTGCCATCCATAAAGTCAACTACATCTATAAATCAGTTATAGCAGCTGGGCTCTAAGGGGCGGGTGTGCATTCTCTCCATCACCTCAAAAGCTCTGCTTGTGGTACAAATTATGACCTAATTATAAACACAGTATAAAAGTCTGGTGCAAACATGTCTGTTTTCCTCCAGCAGAGCACCTGACAGCATCCAGGAGCAGTGGCAATGGTGCTGCTGGTAGCAGGTTTCTTGTTAAGACACCATTCCCTGATCATGCTTGATGTCATTCCCATTACATCTGACTCCTATCACTCCTCTAGGCCAGCACCAGAAACCTGCAGCAACAGCCAAATATCCCACTTATGTGAGCCAAAATTCATTTTATCAAACTCTATGTTGTCCCATGGCATCTTTCCTCAGTTGTTCTATTTGCTGCCTTTGAGTGAGGACATTAGGGGATGTCTTTTGGAATGGAACATCCAATTACAGGAATTTTCAAAGCAAGAATGAGGCAGTATCAGCCACGTTGCACTGCTGCCTGTGTGAACTCCTTTTAAGTGAACTCCATTCCAGATCCCCAAGGGACTTTCCTGCCTGTCTTGCCTCTTAACTCTGTTCCTCTCCTCTCCTTCTCCAGTGCTCTGTCACTTCTGTTTCATGCCATGTTTATAAGATTTCTTTTAGAAACACTGTCTGCTAAGGTGGAGAAATGTAGTCACTGTTCCCTCCACTATTAATTTTAATTCATCTTTAATGCTTACACAATTCCTCCCTTCAATGGGTTGGCCTATATGTCTGTTTTTCTTTGGATCAAAGACCTTCCTTAAATCCATTCCCATACTTAATAATCCTGTTTCATTTTCTTTTGGCTTTATGATGAATGTATTTTCTGGAAAATGACTCTAAAGTTTGCTGTCTTCATCTCAGTCTCTCAGACTGGCTTTCTTTGCTCAAGCTGACATTTAAAATGTATGCCTATGTGTTGTATGTACACACAGACAAACATATTTCTGAAACACAGGAGTGAAAATGCTGCCTGAACACAGCAGGGTTAGAAAGCCACCACATCTTAGGTCTGACGAAAGACAAAGTAAATAATTTAATAGTAAGCCAAAAGTAACCAATTCTTTCAGATTTAAACAGGGTTTTTAATACCAACATGCTTAATGGATTGATTGTTTTAGGATTAGTCTTTCTTGAGTCTAACTTTGATTCTAATTATTAGAAATTCCATGTTGTTATGGAGAGCTTTGGGGTCCACCAAGGGAAAATATTTGTGAATTGAATCAGGATGATAACTCAGCATCATGTACAAGGCAGTGCTATTGCTTAGACATGTTAGAGGTGTGCTAGTAACAGAAAAAAGGATAAAAATTACCAAGGGAAATGCCACGTGGGAGGGTGGAAGAGTATCAAGACAGCATTAGACTGCAGCCCATCTCCTTTAAACTGTGTCTCTATAAAGGCTACCTTCTGTATATACTTAATTGCTGAATTAGACTGAAGATAAAAGCATAGGCTTCCCCTGCTGTGAAAAAAAAGACTCCTTCAGGTATTCCAGTCTCAGGACTCAAACACTGACGAGTCTGTCATCACCTGAAAGTCAATTTCAGAAAGACCATGTCCATCTTTGGAGATCACTCTGTTTGTATCTTATAAGTACCGAGTTCACCACCCCTATGGGGGCAGTAAACATTGTGCCAAGTTTTCACAGCCTGCACTGGAGCAGCAAATAAATGAGTTTACCATCTTCTTTCTTTGCCACCACAACAGGGAATGACATTTTCCTATTAGCCAGCGTGGGGGGTACCTGGCCAGCATATTACACAACACTGATATAAATGTTTTACTCCAGAAATTAGTGCCAGGAAAATTCTGTGCCATGTTTAGACCAGGAAATGGAAGGGAAGGCCAGTTAAATAAGATGCTAAAGTCATTAAATGTTTCCATTATAAATATTTATCTTTGGAAAGATAAACACACTGCTATTCCCTGATTGTCATCAGCTATTAATTGTATATGTGATTGTAAACACACTTCTGTTGTTTCCTATGCATTGTGGACTCCGAAGGCTGAGAACAGTTGAAAAGCAGTCAAAATTTATTTCCAAATAGCTTGTTCACTAGACAGATTTCCTTAATAGCTTTTTCCTTGGAAGGATTTGAAATTGCACCATATCAAACAATGAAGCAACTGTCTCAGAGATGAATTTGAAACATTGAAGATGAAGGGGGCTCCAGTAAGTCTTCACAAACTCCTGGATGGGTGATCTTGCTGTATAAATTTCCTAAGTAACCACATATGAGTAAAAAAATGCCTATTTCAAGCAATATTAAATGTCCATTTTTAGCAGCGTGCTGTCACCAACAACAACTGCAAGCAAATACAAACTGTGTAAGAGTATAACAAAAAGTTAAGTAAATGACATTTCCCCCTCATGGTCTGCCAGCCACTGGCAAGAGCTCTGCAGCACCACTTCTGTTCCATACAAGCTATGTCAGTGACAATATGGTAATCCTTAATATAAATATGAATTATTAGTTCATTGGTGAGGCTGATTGTTTTCACTCTATTTTACAACCTTTCCATCCCTCAGTCCTTCTTTACTTGACAGAACCATTGGCGCCCAGCTACACCAGGCTAAATGATGTCTCTGAAGCCACAGGAATCCCATCACAGAGGACTCCTAAGTCATGGAAATGAACTCTTGTATGGAACAGAACACCATGGGTGCTTCACCAGGCATCTTACACCATGTGGTGATTGTCCTTTATAACTTTCTACAATCAGTGCTCTGCCATGGCAGTCTCCTGGCTGCCAGATAAAACTGGGGGCAGGATATTTACTTAAATTAAAAAAAAATACCTATCTTATACACATTCCAAATACGACTGCCAAATTGGATGATCAGACGGCATAAAATCAGTTGCATCATCTAACAGAGAATCAAGGGTAGAATCAGAAAATGGTTGGTTGAATAAAATATTGAAAGGGCTTGGATATTCTCTGGTTGGTTGGCCTCTGTCTTGCAAAGTGTAATTGTGATTGTAGTGATAATTGTGATTATGATACTTGCTTTAAACTGTGTAAAAAAAGTGATTGTAAGTGNATTGTTTTTACTTAATGACCGATCACCATCCAGCTGTGTCGGACTCTCTGAGGAGAGTCATGAGATTTCTTTATCATTCTTGTTAAGCCTTCTGATGTATCCTTTCTCTATTCTTTTAGTATAGTTTTAGTATAGTATTCTTTAATATAATATAATGTTATAATATAATAAATTAGCCTTCTAAGGACATGGAGTCAGATTCAATGATTCCTCCTCTGTCCTGGGGACCCCAGAAACAACCACAGTGGGATCCCAATGTCCCTTCAATTGTGTCCTTAGCCAGTTCACTTTGCTAATATTCAGGACTTTCAGGGGGCATTTATATCTTTAAATGACCTCTCAGCTGCAAAAGAATCATGCAGCCTGCAAGTTAATCAGTCACATTTCAGCAGTGCAATTCTGTATAGCCCAGTAAAGTCCAGGAAAGCTTTGTGAGTTCACAGCCATGGAATCTTGATACTTCCTCCTCCCACCCTCTAATTGGTGCTTTATCAACTGCATCTACTCCCCTGCCTGAAACAACAGCATTATTAATTAATATTTCACTTGGAAGGGATTTCTTTGTGAAGGTGGCAATGTCTGTGTGTCTGTTTCTGTGTCTGCTTATCACAGAATTGCAATGTCAGTGGAGCATTGCTGAACACTGGATTAGTACACAAGCTGTATTTGAAAAAAAAAACCAAACCAGATTTTCACATTTACAGAAGCACTTTTTCTGATAATTTTGTTTGAACAGTGTCATACTTTACCTTTATTTAAGATAATAATAAGAGTCAGTTTGTAATTAAAAGAGGTTTTGTAAACAAACACCAAAATTTTAATTTCTAAAACCTCTAAAATGTTAAAATGACGTGATGACGTGTTTTTAAGTTTTTTCTCTTGATTTTTGAAACAAAATTTCATCAAAATCAATGGGGTTTGATGGACAATATTGAAAGTATTGACTAAAGTTTCTGGAAAATATCAACAAGTAAGTACAATCACACTCAGCATCTTGGAAGAAATAACTGACTATAGAAATTTGTGTGTAGCATTCCTATTAAAAAAAAAGCCACCCAGATATGTTGCCGCCTGCTGTTAGGATCTGGTGAGTATCTGCAGATTGCAGACATTCCTGCAGTTTTCAGTTCCTCTGTTCTGTGCTGTACAGCTCTTTACTTAGCACTAAATTTGCCTATAATGATCACACTTGTGTATAATTACTATTCATGTGCACTCCGTTCTTTGTCATCACTCCTAAGGATTGAGTAACATTTCTTAGGATAAGGAATAAAATAGAAGGAATGAAATTGTTCTGTCATTTGGAGGTATGCCATGGCTCACATGAATGTCACTTGGTGCTGCCAGAGAATCTGAAAGTTGAACCTTATCCCCACTCCCTCTCTCTCCACTGAATTGAATTCTCACAAGTCTTGCTCTCAAGTTTTTCATCTCTGGGTTTTGAAATCATTAGAATGATTTTGGCATTGCTTCCAGGACAAGGTCAGTAAAACCTCAAGGTCTTACTCTGAAAGTCTGGTTGGGGCTGTGGAGGCTGTCTGTGTGTAGCCTACGAGCTGAGCTTCCACACAATGCTGAGAGACCATCACATCAGTCAGCTGAAATCTCGGATTCCCATATGGAAGGGCACCAGTGCTATGGGAAACTGCTACTCCAACTAAACAAATGAGACCTGTTCTGTGCTGAAATCCAAGCTAAAAATATATGTGGTGTTACCAGCTGCCCTGGTTGCAAAAAGAATTCACATTTGTACTTCATTGAGGCTGAAATCATTCCTTCAGATGGTCATGAAATATTATTAGAGATATGGTTTAGTGGTGAATTTGGCAGTGCTGGGCTGAAGGTTAGACTCCATGGGTGTAGAGGTCTTTTTCAACCTCAGTAATTACATTATTTTCGATACTGAAAGCTTAGATTTCATTAGATAAGCACTTTGACATTTCAGAATTTTTGATCTTTCTCAAAATATTAGGAAACGTCTCAAAAAATTATTTTGAAAAACGAGCGTACGAGATGCATGATGACATTTATGTGGGTTTTTTTTTCATTTTCGGTGACCTTTATGAAAAAGACAGATTTTGCAAATTCTTATGTGGTAACTTCCTGCATTCAAGAAGTGGGAGTCTCCTTCCCTTTTCCAGCTGGCATGCCATGCTGGTTTTCCAGCACAGCCAAGTACTGAAAGATTCTTGGGTGCAAACATTCGACTCACCCCCAGAGATATCTCAGACAGAGAGAGGGAATAACCCTATTGCACTGCCTGCAGAGGGAACTAAGATGCCACCTTGAAGAGTACAGCTAATTTTTGGACACCCAAAACTTTTCTTGGACATCCAGAGGGATGAATGTCACTCAGGGAAACCAAAGGAATTGGAATACCTCTATGAGTAAAACTCAACTTGGACAAAGAGCTGCAGTATTAAATTCACGCTGTATTTTCACCTTCAAAACTAGATTAAAAACACCTAAGTGATCTGGAAGGTGAGGTCAGAACCAACGAGGTTGCAGGCGAAGAAAGAAATATCAGGCATCAAATGGATTCTCATATTTAATTGTAAATAGGATGGAATCATGTCAGGATAAAACCTGACATATCTCAGACATTTCAGTTGTTACAAGAAAAAAGTCTATCTTTTCATCTCCTAGAAGAATGCTTGTTTCTCTCTTTCCTTTTAGCAAAAAAAAAGAAAAGCAAAATAAAATAGGAAGGAAAATATTTTTCAGTCTGACATCAGATTTGCTCACCGACTAAATTGGTTTTGGAGTTCCTTATCAAAATATTCTGGGAAACTATCATAAAAATGCAGTATATATTAGAAATGTCAGAATACCATCTGTGAGCAGAAAAGAAAGAATAGCATGGGAACAGAAAGGAAATATCTGTGGGGTGTTTTTAAATTAGGATGCCAATACTCTGATTTCTAAAATTCAATCAAAGCATGAGTGTTGGATGTAAAGCAAATGCTGCACCTCATAAGTAAATGCTTTGTATAATCAGCAACTTTACAAAGAGATTCATGGGGTACTGTTTTTCTTTAATCTTAAATTTCATATCAGCATTAAAACAAATACCCTGAACTCTCACCAAAATGCATGAACTGACTTGTTTCCCAGTCCTCCTAAATTTAACCATTGTCTGTTGCTTGAGAAATTAATTCACAATAGTAACTCAAAAATAATTCTCTACATCTTATTGTGATAATTTTTGGAATTCAAATATAAAAACAGTGTCTTCACTGCAGGCCCAATATTCAAACTGTAGATGTCCAGAAGAGGCCTCAGGAGTGATTAAATTGAGGGATCTTAATTAATCTGACTTCTTCATTCCCAGACATCTAGAGAAGAAAATCCAGCTGTATGTTGACAGTCATGGTCTTCAGCCTGAGGTAGGCCCAGTCCCTAAGAAATTAAAAACAGACAAACAAACAAAAAATCGTTAATTCCATGCTGTAAGGCAATTCCGTCCATCCACAGAAAACAGCAGATCAACTTTGGATTTCAAGACTGAAAATTATGTTTATTTCAAACCACTGCAAGAATGGGTAAGTACTGAACAAACCAGTGAGGAGAAATAAAAACAGCCTTACAACATATCCAAAATATATGGCTTGAGTTTGACTTTCCTGTAATGCAAGTGAAAAATCTGAATTAATCACTTTGAAATGAAGCAATAAACATTTTGCCACTCTAAAAATGCCAGCCTAGGGCACGATGATTTGATGTTGCTATGCCTATTTTACTAAGTGAAATCCAATAGAAAACAGATTTTTTTAATGACTTTTATTTTCTTAATGCCATTTAGTCCCCCTGAGGTTTCTGTAAGTTCTTCTGTACTACAGACTCTCTTCAAAGCAGGAGAAATTCTGGATTGAAGATCTTCTGGAAAGAGACTTTATCAACTGATCCACATCACTGTCAGTGTGCACAGAATGATTTTATTCAAGAGAGGAATGGACTGAGTTGAAACCACGGTATTGGAGCAGGATCATTAACTTACGGCTTATCAGAATTCTGTCTAAGAGGTCCATCTAATACAACTGCTGCAGAATAAAGGGGAAAAAAATCCCCATTCTTAAATAAAATCAGCTAAGAAAGATGCACACACAAATAACAATGCGGCTGCAATTCCCAAGCGATGCCAGCTTGTTTGTTTTCCTCTTTATGGAAGAGGAATGCTGTTTACAGTGCTGTGTGCTCCAACAGAAACCCCAACACACACAAGAGCTTTATCTTTATTGGTCTCTGCTGCTGCAGCAGCCTCTCTTGGTTTCTTTTTGTTCTTATCAGTGTTAATGGCAAAGATCATTGCAAAGCACAACAGAAAGAGAAAATATTATCATACACCACATGGCACGGTGTAAGTCTCAAATTGGTGCTACTAACCATAACCAGAATTAATACTATGTTACACAGGAAAGAATCAGAAAAAAATACAAATGTAATCAGTTAAACTGGGTTTCAGTTCAATCACCCAGCTGAAAAACACTTGAGTGGAAGGTCATAATTAATACCAACCACCATACAAGTAAATAAGTTATGTATTGAGATGGTTCCTGTCAGTTGAATCTCATGTAGTTCTAAATACTGTGTGACTTTCAGAGCAGCAGGGTGAACTGGATGTGGGGTTATATCACTGGGAAACACACATTTTTACTCTTTTTTTGACAGTATTTGTCAGTATTGACAGTATTTCGACAGTATTTTTTCACTGTATGTTGTGATCCAAAAATACAAAGTAACACATTTAAGAGCATCTGTCACAAATACAATTGTGCAGCTTCATCTGAATCAGATGAAAATTCCTTTTACCAAAATAATATAAAAAATGCTGAGAGCTTTCAGTAGGCCTTGCAGTATGTTTTATACCAAAATCCAGTTCCATTTGCTATTAATTACTGCTACTCGTGTATTAATTAATTTGATTTACTTTTACATTATTTCTCCTTCAGAATGTTATTTATGATTCACTGCCTGTTATTTTACTGTGATATAATACAATAAGTCCTAAGAGCCCATTAATTTAAAAAAAATATTTAAACCATAAAGTTATTGCCATGAAAGAAACAAATTACTGATTACTTTCCAAATTATCTGGAACCCAAATTTGGTAAAAACAACACAAATTTTGAAACTTTTAAAGGAAAGATAAAAAAACCCAGTGATGTTAATACATTCTCTTCAATAAAAATAATTTCTTCCGATCTGAAATATATAATACTAGCTTGTCTTGGCTGTTGTTCAAAGACTTCTTATTTCAAACACATTTACCAGGACATAGCTGTTTTCATTGGGATTTGGGAGCAATAAGGCTGAGGAGACATGTTATATCCAAATTCACACATATCCAAAATCTTGTCAGAAGTACTTTATTTTTCTTCATAGTGCTGCTGCATATTTTGATTAAGAAAATGTCATAACTTAAACTCACAGAGGCTTTTGATGGAAAATCTGTATCTATGCTCCACACCTGACTCCAGGTCTGGTGCGGGCAGGCTGTGATTGCTGGCTGTGAGTGACATTCGTGCTGTCACTCGCGGTGGTTCAGGGCTGTCAGCTCGTCCCCATCCCCTGCTGCCGCTCCACAATCACAGAAAGGAAAGGCTCTCTTTGCCTCCAGAGGAGCGCAGCCCTGCCCCGGGGCGTGTAAACGAAGGGGTTGAAATCACCAGCCTGTTCCTGAACAGCCCCTTTTGATGGAAGTTGGGGTCTGAGTTTCAGAGCCCTATTCAGTGTGCTAACACACATAATTGATGCCTTTTCAGCCTCCTTTGTTCAAGTCTCCAGTCAGCCTAATTAAGTTCTTGTGATGCAGTAATGAAGTAAACATTTCCACGAATATCTGCATTAGCTGGATGGCAGATGCCTGCAATTAAAATACTGTAGCTATATTAGAGCACGTATATTCTATGTTGCTTTCAGATCTGTTGAAAACTTCTCAAAAGAGTGTTTGTGAGTTTTTTCCAACATGGAAAAATACCAGCCTGAGCCATGACCCAGGACCTGCACGAATAGGAAGGGAAGTCAATGGGATGTGGACTAGCCCCTTACAGAACTCAGGCTCACCTTTGATTTTCTTTTTGTGAAAAGAGCTTGGCCATGGTGATATATGTTAGAAAAATTGCATAAAACCATCTGAGCATTCACTTTAGTTGCTGAAATTTAGTCAGGGTCAGATTTAAGTGGAATAGAGTGAAAAGGATGGGTGAAAAAAGATGAGTGGAAGAAGGGACATATAGATAGCTCAGCTCCTTTGCCAAAACAGTCACTGGCATGACTTGAGAGGTTTGAGAGCTCAGTAATGTACACACACCTCACCATTCCTTTGAATTCAGGACCAGAGGATGGGTCTAGATATCCCCTGTGGCATGGAATATCTTAATTTTCATTAAAAGGTGCTTGACTGCTCTACTTAAAGGTTCTTGAACTGAACCCTTTATCTCAAACTACCATCCCTCACAGCCAAGTGGGCACTTCCAGCCTTGCAATTGCTCTGAAATATGTAGACTCTGTATTTAGGGGGGAGAAAACAGCTCCCATTTGCCATCTACACAGCACCTAGGCTGGAGCTATCTCCAAATAAAGTACTCACCTCTCTGTGCCGGAGAGATGAGGCTGTGGCCTCATTAGCTTCGGCCATTAAAAGGTAAACCTTCACCTGGGGTGGGAGAGTGTCCCTGGCAGGTTTTGTTACTCTGACAGAGCTCTGAAGGACAGAGTTCAGGAGCAGGGGAGCTGGTGGTAAATAGGAAGGGATCAGAGCAATCTGACAGACAAACCATGTGGAGCAGAAAGGCAAATGAATCAAAGAGGGCTGGCTTGTAGGTATTACTACAGAAGAGAAAGAGGCAGCTCACCCAAAGGGTAAGAAATTAGAAAAGGGTTGCTTTGACATGAAATCTATTGCACGAAAGTAACCCTTGATTTATGCAAGATGGGAGGGAGGGAGGGAGGGAGGGAGGAAGGAAGGAAGGAAGGTTCCATAATCATATGTTCTTCTGTCTCTTCACAGTTAAGGGGTTTTTTTGCATCAGTAAAAGAAATCCTTTTTGGGAAAACCACCATCACTGCTGGTCTGCAGACCTAACACAGCAGATCCAGTGCATACATTTTAGCCTTGTTAGAGAAATACTTCTGTGCTGCCTCTTCATTTTTATTCCAGATTGTGGAAATGGAAGGGACAGGGATAGCAAGAGCAAAATAAATAAATAGAACCCCTTTCTTCTTTTTTCGCTCCCTCCTTTCCCACTGCCATATTAGTAGCTGGGTTCTTGCTGTGTTGTCCTTCCACCACGGACTGACTGTGAGTTCCAGGTGAGCAATAAGTCCTTCATTACTGTTACCCTCCAGAGCTTCCTCATGAGGGAATTACCATTCACAACTGTTGTGACAAACACAGAAAGCAAATCCTCTTATCACCTGCTTGCTGATAACATCTGCAAGCCAGCTCCAAGCATCCATTCACCTTCATAGTCTCTTTTATTGCAAGAGAAACCAGTTTTCTGCAGCCCAAGCTGGAGAGGACATAGATTTTGATAAACAGCCCCCAGCCCATCGAGAGCTCCCTTCTGTCGTGCTGTTTTCCTGCACTACTCCCAGATCTTTGGATGAAAGTTCTCTGGGAAACATTTCACCTTAATGTGCTAAGGGGAATGAAATACAGAAAACAGATTCAAGGCACCTCTTAGGGCTCCAAGGCACTGCACATTGCTCTCAGGAGCCTATTTTATAGTGCTTTGTCCAGTGCAGGTCTCATTTTGCCAAGGGGCTGTATGGGATCCAGGGGGAAATGGCTCTAAAAGAGAGCTGTAACTATCTACAGGCAGTTAGGAACTCAGCAGCTAACAAAAAGAAGGAAAACTGCCTGGTTTGTTGTGCTACCACAACAAGGCAACCCCCCTGGCACTGACATAAGTAGGCATTACTTTATACTGCCAAGAAAGCCAGAAAAACTACTTAGAAAAGCATGTGCTGGAGAAAGAGCCTGGGTAAAGTGAAAATAAAATAAAATGTGTGCTGGAAAAACTGGAGCAAAGTAATAGAATGGGGCTTTGTCATGATTACAAATCAACTCTGCTCCACACCAAGGGGTGTAACAAGTGAGGAAATTAGCTCCAGGACACTAAACCATGGCTGCTGCCTGCACATGACAGAAGCAGCAGGTCAATATGTGACAGCTTTTGCTGTTGGAGTAAGTATGTTAAATATTTTGTTTTGGAACGTGGCAGTTTCCCCAGAGGTACATTAGTGTTTCCAGATACTCATTTCACAGGAGGTTTTATAGGTTGGCACATTCTGCATCCTAAAGTTAAACACTGAAAAAATATGGGAGCAGAGAAAGCATTTTTTTCACTTTTTACTACTGCCATTTAAAAACACTTTCCAGTAAATGTGCCAAATTGTGTTTGTGCTTTAAAAATCTTGTATCAACAGTAAGTGACAGTCTTCTTTCTTACCAGTCTAACATGTCCCCTCATTTTAGCTTTTAGAAGGACTAAATAACAACACATCAAGACATCAATTCCACACAAAAACTGATACTGAGTTTTGAAGAATATGCTCCAAATTTAACTTTTAAAAATGTGACTTTTTGGAATATTTGCATCGCACCACTCATCTTTTTGTCACAAATGAATGGCTAACAATGCATTTCACAGAAATACAAGCTAGGAATTTCCATTGTACCATTTCTTATGGTTACTTTGCTCCTGGTGGCTAGTGAAAGCCCTGCTAATTAATTGCAGGTTATCTTCATGCTAATATCTCATCTGAGCTATTCAAAGATTAGAAGTGTTTGCATCTAAAAAAGATGGGTACGAAATCTAGTGACAGAGTGAACCAGCATAAACACCGTATTCAGAGAGCAAATAATGTCTCTTAAAAGACCCCATTCTTATTGAGAATCTTTCTGATGGCGGTATCTTCATCTCCCCATAAGCTACTCCTGCATTTAACCACCCTTATTACATAAGATACAGGAATGGATTATCTGAAGATCAATTTTCTTTACCTTTGTTTTGCAGCCTGTGATTCCTGTTAAGGCATTGTCCATAAATTTGAAAACCTCACTGCTGCCACACATCTCTACATGTAAATAGCTGCACATAGGGATTAACTCATGCCTTTTTTTTTTTTTTTTTTTTTAAATAAATGAGCTCTTTTANTTTTTTGGATGAAGTGAATTAGATAAGCTCCATGGAGCTTTACTCTGTAAGGCTGGTTTCCAACACTTGAATCCTCTTCTGAATTCTCTCTAGTACTATTTCCACATCTTAGTATGGGTATGTCACAACTAGAAATGGCTTAGACCAATCTTATCATGCCCTTATTTATGGAAGGCATCACTTTTTTATGGCTGAAATGTAGTTTTTTGCAGGTTGGACTCTAGAGACCCCAGGATGTTTGTCAAGTCCTCAGCAAGTCTCCACATGCCATGACAAAGCCTGTCCCCTTCTTTCCTTGTGTATTACTTTTGTTTATCTGCACCGAAACGTTAAATGTCTAAGTTTAGACAGGAAATTAAGATCTAGTCAATGCAGTCAATCAGATCCAGAAATTCAGATGATCTAATATAGATTTACTATGGGAAAAGCTGAAATCTCCAGGCTTGAAACCAAGATATTAGAATCATTCTAATAAATTATAAATTGCCCCCATATTTGCTGCTATGTCAGTCTTCACATCATCTGTCAGTCTATCCATAAAGCATTTTTATTTCCTAAAATATTGATAAAAATATTAAATGCACTTGCAAAATTATCTAAGGACCCATACAGGTAGTAGCTAATGAATAACACTTGTTTGACATCTGACACTAAGACAGTTTTTAATCCATTTAATACCTGAATACTTAATGAAAGAATTCCCCATCAAAATAATAATAAATCTAGTGATTTCCTAGTCCAAGGAAATTTAATTTTCATCCTATTTCTTTAACCAATCATAAATACACTCCTAGTCAGTGGGGAATTAGCAAGAGGCTGTGTGGGGTTCATTTGCTGGCTGGGGTTAAACCACAATGCTGCCTGACAAATCTGGTCCTTGGCCCTTCTTTGAACTCTTTGATCTAAGCATTTTTAATAAAGAAAAGCACTAGTTTTACAGCTGCTATCATCATTTCAAAGACATGTGCATATATTAAAATTATTATGGCTAGTATAAATTTACTCTAGTAACATAAATTCATTACTCTGTTAATTATTCCAGGTATGTTATGTGCACAGAATAATATCCTGTATAACAGCTAATATTCATTTGGCCTCTTGGGCCATTCAGGATATAAACTCTTAATGCTTAAAGATTGCACTCCCTTATGCTGTGATATTCATGCAATAACTCACAGATCTAACCTTCAATTCCAAGGGATGTTTGGAAGCTTTTTAGTTTTCCATTGGTCCCCCAAGCTCTCCCTATACTGCTAAGTAAAGCTATTAATTACATTTATCCGAGGCCGAGCAACATGATTTTACTAATGGTCATATATCAAAACTCTCCTTCCCCTGAAACAAAGCATCTAAATTCAGATTACCAGTGGGAATAGTTTCTGAGAAATGTGATCCCCAGTCAGTGCCAGAGCCCTGTCTGTGGCTGTGCTAATTAGCACACGCCAAAAGTGTGCCAGGAGCTGTGCTGGCCATTAAACCACACAGGAATTTGGAGGTTGTGCCTCAGCCTGAATCCTGACACCAGTTTGTTCCTGGCTGACCTCAGCTGGAGTTTATACACCACTGAGACTCTAACGTGGCTGGTGTCAAAGCCAGGTAACTAAAAACACTACCTGTGGGCAAAGAACCATGTCTCACGGATCAGGAAATTCCTTATCCCCACAGCTGTCTCATGGAAATCATCAATACCAATGTCAAGATGTTCCACTCTTTGGACAAGCAGGCTGACGATCCTGAGGGATCCCCGGGTGCATGTTTTCCTCTGCAGGGCTCATAAGGGTAGGGAGGGATATGGAGATGTTAAAGAATTTTTTTTTATATATTTTCTTCAACTTCTTAA
>VYZP01053629.1:217-13845 GCA_013400635.1 Hypocryptadius cinnamomeus
CAAAAAGAACAAAAAGGCCTTCTTTTTTTTTTTTTTTTAGTTTGCATTAATGAGTTCATCCCAAAATATATATGCAATAATAGAGGAAATTAAGTTATAAATGTAGGGATGTGCTCCAAGACACCATGAAAATCTGCATGCAAATGCATAATAATCACAAATCTACATTATTACAATATTAAAAAATACCTACAATTAAATTATCATGTGGAAATAATCATAATGTTATTGGAAACTCAATTATTGTGGCAACCCTTGTCGGGGAATTAGCAGGCTATGGCAAAGGCAAGTCAGACCTGAATTCATCAAATATATATTATCACAATATTACATGTTCACTTCGATTCCATGCAAAGACAAACATCCTCACTCACTAGTATCTGCTCAATGCATTTGTATTATTCATGAACAACTCTGTGATCTATTATACATACAAAACTGATTGTACGCTGCTTGCCTGAGGCTACAATGCAGAGACACAGAATTAATTTTATTATATACACATGCATGATAATTGTGTAGAATTCGGTCAAATATCAAACTCTGCTCCTGTGCTCCATTATTTTACTTTCCAAAAAGAGGTCTAAGGTCAGCAGCAATTTCTCTTTGGTGACAGTGAAACTCTTTGTCATTTAGAGTAGAAAGTTCCTGGGTACTAACGAGCCTGGTGCTGTGATGAATGGTCACACATTCCCTTTCCTTTCCAACCCCCACTCATCAAAGGGAAAATGCAACTTTTATTGAGATTCTCAAGAATTTCTTGCTTCTCATGCACACAGAAGTCACTTTGGGCTGTGGACTCAAAGACTTCATTTGCCAAAGATGGAGGCAACTTTTTCATTTGTTTTGTAGACTTGGCTAAAATTGTGTGAGAAAATGATCAATACAATTAGAGAAACTTATTTGCATCTGTAAGGAGCTCCGTTATTTTCAAGACATTTAAGTAAAAACTCTAAAAATGTTTTCACATAACCCTCTTCTCTGCTTCAAGTTTTTACTAAATTAAAAATACAAAACCAGCTAACTCCCTTTTCTTTAATAGCACAAACTAATCTTTGTCTCTCTGGCTTTTCTATATTTGGAGGCCTTCCCAAAGGCTTCCAAATATAGAAAAGCCAGAGAGACAAAGATTAGTGCCATACAAGACATTTGTAGCTGTTTGAACATACCAAGAGGTAGAAATGCATCAAAATTAAGAAGGAGCATGAGCAAGGCATACCTCAAAGCCCTGGCATGGATTGAAATGACACTGAAAATCAGCAGGACATTCAACTTCAATATATGACAACTTAGGTGGCAGCCAGGTTTAGGGGACTAGGTTGTATGGATACATTTTGGCAACGATATCTATTGTCACTCGAATTCAGAGATGGGTATCAATTTGCACATTGCACAAACAACCATTAGCATGCATCTAGCCTAATGATCCAAAAGTGCTTTTTTCAGGAGTGAGAAGAAGTAAAACAAAAGAAACTGTCCAGTGTGAGATTCTGCATGCTGAATTAAAAATCAAACCCTGAAACCTCTCTTGTAGTTCCACTCCTCCATCCATCATCCAGGGTTTTGGTTATCATGCTCTGAATCCCTGAGTTTTAAAACTGAGGAACTCTTACTCCTTGCCGAGTGTGTTTGGAGTACAGTCCCACTCAAGCATATCCCAAACCCATCTTTGCATTACTGCACTGCTTTCAACAGTCACGAGCAAAAGGGCCTCTCCAATGCATTTATGAACTAGATTCATAACATTTGAAGAAATAAACTGTAACAAGGATTCTAAAGGGTGTCTCCTAGTCTACTCATCATCCAGGAAAGATCTAAACAACCTCATCTTTAAATCTGTGTTTTGTCTGCTTATGCCATGACCAGAGTCCATAATTTTCACAGTTCCAAGAACAATGCAGGGTGAGCTGCATTTAGCAGTATATGGCTCATAAGCTTACCACAACATCCCTAATTTATTATAAATCCATAACAATGTCACTGTCCTAATTAAAAAATGTGATTGACACATAGGAAAATCTCAGGAAGGAGGAACTGAACAAATCCCTCGCAGAGCTGTATCACAAAAGGTAATAAGTGAACTTATTAAGGTGGGCTGTTTATCTTGGCTGACTCATGGCCATCAACAACAGAAACAGCAAAAACACAGTTCTGACCAGTCTCCAGGGCAGCAGTTTAGCTGACTGAAATGCTGGAAATGCAGAAGAAAAGCACTTGTGCAAAAGAACATCTCAGTAATGCATTTTGTCACTCAAGTGTATTATAACTCCATTCTGTTCTTGAATATTTCTACCTTTAGGTTGGCAGAAGCTACAACTTTTTTAGTGTAAGGAACTCTTACAAAAGAGGGCTGACACCTTTTAAATATTCCACTCTTTCACAGTAAACCCATGATTATTTTCTGCCATTTCAAACAGGTGAGGAGCAGGCCTATACAGCTCAGGCAGCATAATTTACTTTCAACCTTCGCTGTAAAAGTACACAAGTTGTTGGGGTGCATGGAATATTTTCCCCACAGATTGTTAGTTTGGCAGGCTCTGGAAGTCAGTAAAGATAATGGGGGGAAAGACCCTACTAAAACTGCTCATTTTATCATCATTCCCCCAGTTCCTGTGAGGGCTGAGAGTTGAGTTCAGATAAAAATACAAATTTTAAGAAATTTCATTGGACTTCACCCAAATCACCAAAGCTCTTAAGAACATGAAGAGGTCAAACTATATGAGAAAAAACACTTTTATTCAACCAGAGACTGTTGCTCAGTTTGATACGCCTGAAAACACCTTTGAGAGTTACCCATGGCATTCTGGAACTTTCTCACTGACCTTCAATTCCCAAAATACATTAAAAGATACAAGGAAAAAAACCCATAGCTGCTAAACCACATTTTCCAAGCTTCTAAAATAAACTCATTTTAAAAATCATATTGCCTCTAACTGTTTTGGCCAACTCCACTTATTAGTAACCACTAGAAGCACTGGCTGAAAAGCAAATTCTTGCAACGACTGAAGTTATTTCACCAGTTAATATTTATTTTGCTTGTATCCATAGAAGTACCACATGGAAAGAGTGTGCACACACAGAAAAACTCTTGGCTTCATTTTCCTGCCAGCTATCAGACTGCATTGCTCATGCACAAATCTTTCAGTATTTAATATTCATAATGCAGAAGCATCTACTGATCCCAGTTAGGATCAAGAAATTTTATGAGATGTTGTACAAAACAAAGATCATCACTGTTCTGCCACAAAGAATTTATAGTTGGACAGATTGACAGAATAACTATTTCTGCACTAGTTGTTATGTGAAATGTATTTCTTAATCTTATTCTAGTCACTCAATGCAAATATGACACTATAGGTAGCTCTCTGCAGAAATGTAGGGCATTCTTGCAGCAAATGCAGAACAGTGCTCTACTTCAGCAGCTACTGAGGCAAAAGAGTTACTTTCTTTTAACAGGGTATTTTTGTAGTTTGGTGGGGTGGGGTGAATTTTTCATTGATCTATTATATCACAGTGGAAAGTTACATGATAGCATTAGTCAACCTGAATACACTTTAAAAGATAATTCTTTTTTAGTTCAAAAGAAAAGTTGCCTAACATTAACAACAATTTTCATTTTGACTGTCTTCCTAAAGGGAACAATTTGACTTTTGATTTCAAAATGCAGCAATAGTTTTGACATATGACCCTTCTCCAATACATCTTTCCCCAAGAGAGGTGACATCATAGTGATTTGCTTGTGCTTGGTTCACATAACACTTACTCTAAACAATGACAAAAAGGCTTTTCTAGTTCAAGAAGTATGGGGGGAAAGAAATTAAAAAATCTTTACATAGCACTATTGGCCATGATCAACCCCTTGAATCCTTCTTGAGAGACATGAAGAAAAAACAGGTTACCTCTGAGGCAAGTTTAGTATTTAAGCATTCTTTAGAAAACCTGCATTGCTGAGAGAGAACAGCTTTCCCTAGGCTGAGCAGAGAGCGAGGTGGGATCAGAGCTCAGGAGTAATGTTTCCCAGTCACAAGCGACCACCAGCTCTCTTCTGTAGCCCACTAAAGGCCTCTGGCAACCTGAATTCCCCAAATGAGGCAGCACAGGATGCTCCTTCAAATATCTCCTTGATGCCAAGGATGTTTCTATGGTAATTCTGCATTCAAAGTTACTGGTTTGCGTTGCATGAGAGGCTACACAAGGGCCCGAGGAAATGAATGAACCTATCTAAGGTTGTGCATACCCGGGGGGCTTCCATAATTTTTGGGTGCACAGAAATACAAAGACGGAATAATGACAATGTTGTGCTGCACTTCATTTGTTGAATTACTTCAATACCTTGCTCACAGATGTGTGCATGTGAATCTAATCAACCAAACTCCTCATAGACAGCAGAGATTATTTTGAGAGATTATCCCTGCTTCTGCTACAGGAAAAGAAGCATCAGCCTTTCATAACTTCTTGAATACGGGGAGGTGTGTGTACATGCATACACCAACACACACATACCTCTCCCTGTATAGGTACCCAAAAAAAAGGAAGAATAAAATTTTTCCTTTATATAGCACATTATTTTCATAAAGGATGATTAAAAGCAGACCTTTTTGTGCAGAAAAAAACCCCACACCAAAACCTGTTTGATTGTTCATCTAGATAATCAACTATAGTAAAAAACAAATTAAAAACTACAGGGGGAAAGGAAAGCTGGCATGATCAGAAATAAATATCTGAATAAAATGTGATTTTTCTGTATCCCTTGAAATCCTAGAATAGGAAATTTTTGTGTAGCTTTTCTTCTTGAATCATATTTTGCTTCCAATCCTAAAACAGCACATTCAAATATTCGATTTGCTGTTCAATGGTAGTGACTCACATTGCCTTTTAAATGCATACAAGAAAGTTGCATCTTTTTGTTTTCATTTTCCCTGCGTGTTTGTTGCATACTGACATCAAATTCCCTGCAGGCATCCTAACCTTGCAATTGGAGAAACAGCGCTCCAGGGTTTTCCACATGTCTAATACACCTGGATAGAAAGTGCTAATTGTCACCAACTTCCATTAAATGACAGCAGTAAGGCACAAAATATGCTTGATTTGCTGATGCTAGTGCCACTGGGAATTAGCAGCAGATTAATAATTGTGCAGACCTTGAACATTCCCCTGGCACTGCCAGCCTGGGTTTCCAGTGCAACGTCAGACTACAAGGCCCTTGTTTTTACATTACTTTCCTGAGGAAATCAGGCTTAGGCATTTGCACTCTTTCCCTATGTGTGTTTGGCTGTCCTACCTTCCCACAATAATTTCTGATCAATCTGAATAAATTTTAAAGGAAAGTAGAGGTTGCAAACATACAGTGTCCTTAGCAGTTTTGTGAAAAACAGGCAGGTAGGTAGATATAATCAAGCCTGAGCCTAAATGTTTCAAATATCCTGGCTTTTTAAATTCAGGTATTCTTGCAGACAAATAAACCCCAATTCTGTTCAAATTTTGCTGGCTCTGAAAGTAGAAGGGAGGTGTGCCACATCACATATTCAGCAGGCAGCAACCTTGCATCCAGCCACCTTTATGGGTCAGGTGACAGACAAGGTTCCCAGTTTGTGGTGAATTTTTTTTTCCTTTTTACAAACCTATCTGCCAAAAAAACCCTTTTTCACCTTGAGTCTTTGAATGGGCATCAGGAGCCAGCTTCTTGCACAGGTTCACCCTTGCTCTTTTTTCCTCCAGATAAATTCAGGGACCAACGCTGTACCTTCTCTCCTTGACCTGCTGCTGCTGCTGTTTCCTCTCCACTCGGCACACACGAGGACACCACCCCTATGGCATGCAAGCTTACTGGCGGCTCGGGTGGCATTGCAAAGCTCATTTCTGCAGGCAGCAACATGACTAGGGCGAAGGTGAGGGCGAGGTTGGGCAAATGTGTTTCAACACTTCTTTCTTTGTATTTATCACCGTGCCATAGCATTCCTGCAGCCTGGCCTGCTGCTGCTCCAGCTGCCTATGCAAACTCCTAATGGAGCGCAACAGCAGGAGCCGTCGGTACATTGCTAGTTGGAGCCGGTACTTCTCCTTTTCCTCCTTTTTCTTATTTTCCAAGGTCTCCGTTACTGCTGTGGTCTTCACCCAAATCACACGGCCCAAACTGCAAGAGGCCATGCTGCTCCTGGCGCCGCTCCCTGCCTGCTGCCTGTCAGTCCCTGCCTGCAGGGCCTCGCTGGCCTCACCGGGCACCCTCGGGGCCTGCAGCACCTCTGAGCTCAGTTTGCCATCGCGGCAGGGGCTTTTGGCACGCAGGGAGGCAAGGTCCGTGGGCAGCAGGTTATCAACTGCTGCAGGGCAGGAGGAGGCACCTAAGGATGCAACTACAGATGCCAGAGGATGCTCAGCCAGCCCAGGGGCTGTCGTCTGTGCCTGGCCACCACGAACCATCTCTGGGCCAGTCAGGGCTTTTAGCTGGGCCACTGCCCTGCTGGAGAGGACAGACAGTCTTTCTGGCACTGCTGAGCTTCCCTTGTCTTCATCAGGGCTGTCTAACGAAGGGCTGGCAGAGCAACCAGGGGATGCTGTTACAGCAACTTGAGTCGGAAACCTGTCTTCATCATCACTGCTGCTTTGGATCTCCTCTTCATCTCTTGATATTACAGCTGTTCTCTCAGCCATTTAATGCATTAGCTACAGAAACTTTCTGTGGACAAAGTGGAAGTAAAAGGATTTCATTTTCACATACACACATGGAGAAGCACAGTGCAGAGTGACATTTGAAGAAAGAACCTCTTTTTATATTTAAGCAATGGACCTATTACTTTTCTAATAAAGCACAACCCTTGGGTCACTTCAGGCCATTTCTCGTGATTTGCATTAGATGTTCTTCGAGACACAACATTAATCCAATAATAATTAAAATGATATACTGTACTATTAACATTCTCAAATCTTTAAAGGCAAGTGATCTATCCCTGCAGCACTGGCTGTGCTGACTAATTAAACAGAATACAGCTGTAAATGGGCATTGTAAGCACTTCTCCAATTTAAGAACACAGCTCTAACAAGTGTAGTTTGTAGAGATGGGTGAGTTATCAGGATTGATCAGCTTTAAGGGGAGGTGGACGCACCACAAACAGCAGGTTGCATTTAAATGCCCTCTCCGAGATTAATCTGTCTGCTACCAGTTTGTTTACAAGGTTGCCTTTCCCTATTAATTTAGCAGTAAAGCTATATTAGCACCACGCTAGCCAAAGAGAGGAAAAAGAAACCAAACACTTACCGAGGTTACTGGGGGGAAGGAAAAGAGTTACAGTGCATTGTGTCTGTGTATCATATTTTCTTGAATGTGAGTCAGCACAATCTGGAGCAGAAACATCACAGTGCTGGAACAGGAGCAGCAGCAGCATTATGCTGTTCCACCCAGCAACAACACCGTCAGTCCCAATCACAGAGGAGTGCAGGGCTGCTTACTTCCTACTCAGTGGGCATTCCTCCCTGGCATGCAGCTTTCATGTCATCTTTGAGCATCAAAATGAGTGCCAGGATTGGATGGCACATTTTTCCCACCTCAAAACCAAACATACCTGATTCACCCATTCTACAGGGAACAATAAGTATGGCCCTTCTCATCCCTGACAGTCAGCAAGGAGGTAGCATAGCATCAAAAGAGGATGAGGTATTCTGGGCTCCTAGTGTACATGTTTTCTTTCAGAAAAAAAAAACCAAAACAAAACCACAAGCTTAGATAAACTTCAGCTGCATGAACAAGCTAAACCTAAAAATACAGTAAGCATTCAGCAGCAACCAAATGCTAAACACGAAGACAGGCAGAAGCTGTAGATCGACGTGGTTAATGTATACCCACGTTTAACGAGGCTGGCCTAATCTTTAAAGAGCAGCACTACATCCAACTAAATCATCCCACAAAACAATAAACTTTATCTGCACTTCTGATGTTCAGAAAATCTACTTTCAGCATCATCTCTTGTTGTAGTGCCAGGTACAAAATTCACAAATTATCTACCTGCATCTACTTCAATCACTTTACCATAGGGCTTCAGTTGCCCTAAGACTTTCTCTACTCCATTCTCTAATATAAATAGAAGAAAGAAGCAATCCAAAATACTATCTAAAATCTTCCAGCAGCTGGAAAAGGATGAAAGTAGATCCTATCTTCATTTATACGTGTCCTGCAACACAGATAATAATTTCTTATTTTTCATCTGTACTGACTAGCCTTCTTTCTGATGAATCTGCTAGGATATGCTTACAAACTTGAACACACAAAGCCTGGTTAATATTAATTCAGATTTGTACCTTGAGATATAACTTGAATGCATTTTTTGCTGCAAGATATAATTTGCACTGAATTTCTAAAATAAACTAAACCTGCTGTGTTTATGTGCCAAATCATGCTGCCGATTACATAAATAATGTAAGAAAGAGATTAATATCCCGTGAGTTAAATATACAGTTCAAGTTTATATCTTGGTGATTCCCATTTATCTGAATCACAAGCTATGGTAATTGAAGTATATGGAATTCAGATAATGGGGATTTTACTGTATTAACACATTAAAAATGTTCATTGTAATACAGCATTATGTAGAAAGTCCTTTGGTTTCAGCTTCTCTCGTCTCCAAAGCACTGCAGGAATATCTCCCACTGCAAAGAGGACAGGGGATGGGTACAAAGGAGTGTACCCGATCTCCAGCTATGTCAATACTTTTCTATAAGCTATAGCATTCTGTTCTTCACTTCTACCTCTGTAGCAATTTGCTGCAAATAAGTATTTTCTAATAGCCTAAAAAGACATGAAAAAACAGTTTTGGTTTCCAGGGTGTTTTTTGTCATATTACTTGTTTGTTTGTGGGTCCTGGTTTTTTTGTTTGTTATTTCTCTGCTGCCTTTTTTTTTTTTTCCCAGCAAAATTTTACAGTCAGTACTCTTTAAAGAGATGGGCAGAGGGGCAAAAAAGTAATTTTGCACACCAAATTAGTGTGACCAAAAATAATAATAAATGTTTTTTTACTTGTGGATCTAAATGGAATAAACAGCATCTGATACAATCAACTAAACAATAAAATTCCAATCAAAACTCATTGAGATAGATGGTTTTTCATAGAATATTATGACTTCAGCTGTAATCTGTGAAGCTTAATAGCAAAAAAATATTCAGTCTATTAGACTTCGAGAATCAGTCAAATAGAAATACTGTAAAAATACATATTTGTTATTACTAAAATACAAGTTCTTGTTTTGGTAAGGGCTGTATGTATGTTTCTATTGTTACCCTTCCCTCCATTGTTCACAATTTCATAAAATCTCAGCTAAAGGACCAGATGGAAAGGTTCTAGCCTCAATTTCTGCCTAAAGGTGAATACATAATAAACACTTCAGCCAAAAAATAAAGATGCTCCAGTACAAAATGGGCAACAAATCCAGTCTTACAACTGGGAAGACTTGAGGAACCCTGTCAGGAGAAAGGTCTCTTGTGTAACCCGACAGACTGGAGAACAGGGAATGAGACCACACCTGATTTCAATGGAAACATGTAAATGTTTGTTCTGAGATGACACAATGATCCTATTCACCTAAGACTGCTACCTTGATGAAGCGGCTCCTACAGTTTATCTCCCTTTTATTTGCAATTTGACAGAGCAATAGAGACCTGAAAAGGCCTTATGTTAGTTTCTTCTTCAAAAATCACATTGTGCTATTTCCCTGATGAAGAAATAGGAGAGTTTGCCGTTCCTCCTAAGAACTTGTCTCAGGCAGACTCCGCTCAATACCTCTTGCTCACCCTTGTACTTGTATTTCTGTTTGTGGGAACCTTTCTAGGCAGAAGATGCTTCAGATTTTGGTGAACATGTAAGTCAGACCAGCACACCAAGAATTTCAGGCAAGAAAAATGAAAGCCAAGATGCCTCTGGTTGAGGTTCCTTGCCTTTCATTACCACCTGCTCACAGGTTGATGCAACTGCAGCAGTTTCAAGATGTCAATAGACCCTGGGGAGCCACCTCCAAGCTGCAGTCTTGCACACCCCTGAGATGTCTATGTTGCAGAGCTTTTTAATCCATCCCACTCTTTCTGGTAATAGCTACAAGAGGTGCTGGGAAACCTGCAGGCTCATAAATGTAAGCACATGCTGAAAGCCTCTGTGCTTGCAGGCTTATGAAATGAGTGCTGAGCCATCACAGTTGGGTTTTGTGTGGTAGCAGAAGAGGCCTGGTCACAGGGGAGTCTCTGAAGATAGCCAGGACAAGTATGTGTATCTCTCTTCCAAATATGATGCCTTTCTCAAACATGGGCAGATACAAGGACAGGAAGGTGCTTGGGCTTTTTATTTCATTATGTACAAATATTTTACTGAATTTCAAAGCATAAAACCACATTTACAAACAGCATTAAAGGTGAGATAAGCATTGGTGAAGATAGGCCATTAAAAGACCAAGGCCTGGGATGTTATATTCTTTGTATTTCAGTTTGGGGAGTATTTTTAACAAATTATTAAAAATATCCTATTACACAGTAGTGTAATTACATATTTTATATGAATTGCTCTTAATGATCAAAAGCCATATTTTGTCTGTTAATGTACACACTCTTCACAGTGAAATCCACATGTGTGCATCTGAGCCCTACATTTTTCCCCAAAGACTCTTTAAAATGCTTTTACAGGGCAGTAAGTTGTGGAAGAAAGTCCTACATTCCCTTTTTTCTGCCTCCATACCCAAAACAGGCAGGAGTTATAAGAGGTTGCTCTGCATGTCACGGGATGGTGACAGTATCCCAAGGGGCCAGTGGCCAGCCAGGGATTGCCATCGTTCTGCTCTCACACCCGTCCACACCCAGGAGTTTCTCCACTCCTTCTACAAGCACAGAAATAAGAAATTGAGCCCACTGATGACATCAAGAAGTGCTCCAGATATTTCAGGGGCAGGGAAAAGCATTGCAGGACATCTCTATGGCTTTCAGACAGAAGGAAATTAGGTATATGCACAGAGCTGCAGCCCAATTGTGTGTTCTGGAAACGTTTAAGAAAAGTAGAGAGAATACATGATTTTACCAGTTAGGAAAGGTTCAATGGCTTTAAACACAAAAATACAGGCATTTGAGCAGACTGTCTTTATATAAAGGGTAAAAGACATTGAAACAGTCTGCCACAACTGGTAAAAATTAGCAAGCTTGCTGCCAGTCTCAACAGAGCTGCATGTCAGAGGTACAAATCTCTAAAGGGGTATGCTCACAATGCATTTAGTCTGAGTTTGAGTTCCATTTGCAAGTTTCAAAGTCTTAAGACTGCAGGTGTCAAAGTGGCCCAAACACTAGGAAGGGCTTGATGACAACTCTCACTGCAATATTTCAGCAAGTCTGCCCCTAACTATGCTTGAGCTTAGCTATTCCCAGGTACACAAAATGAAAAATACATTTATATGGCTTTATAAATATATTTTAGAAGTGAAATGTTTTGATTTTTCCTCAAGGCAGCAGCTGTTCTCCCTATCGTCTATGTGGAAAGCATTAGTTTACGATTTCAATCATCACTCACCAAGTGAAAGAATAACAGCATCATTGCCCAAACCAGTATAAGCCCACGTTCCTGCCACCAGATCCACAGAGTTGCGTTTTTATGCCAAAGCAGCCACAAAGGACTTTCCAAAGTCTTGTTATGAGCTCAGGGATCTACTTCAGCCTGCACAATGAGCAGCTGAAGGTTGTCATAGAGGCCAAGATGGAAATGGACAACCCATGGGTACAAAATCTGGGATTTTGTTTGATTTTTCTCCCATGTCAGCAGACCAACCTGTACTAGGCAGACCCAACTGGCGTCAAATGGGCCAAACAGACTGCAGAAGAAGCACTTTAGATATAGTTTTTAAAAATTCCAGTTCATTTCACCATGAAGGAAACCTCACATTTCTAGAGTTGGTTAAGAATGATTTGCAACAAGGATGTCCACAGTGTATACCGTACAAATTAGTGGGGGGACAAATAGAAGTCTTTATAGTGACTTAAAAAACGTTGAGAACTGCCAGTTTACCCCACTCACTTTTTCTGTTTCTAATGGAGAATATATGCTTGTCTATAATTAATTTTCATACCAAAAAGGAAAATCAAATTATACACTGAAAAAAATTCTTAATTGCAAAAAGTAATTTCCCCTAACTGTTAAGTGAAAAGGAAAATCTAAAGTATCAAAGGTTTCTTTATTTTTTTCCCATAATAAAGAAAAGACTTTGTTTCATGGTAGCAAAATTAAAAGTAATTACAGTGTGATGGTCCTGCTTCTATTTTTTTAACTTTAATTTTGTAGAATACCCATCATTTTGTTCAGGAAAAAATAAAATGAGGGAGAGAAGAAAACACAAAAGAATTTAAGGTAGAAGATTGTGTAACCTGAGATTGGAGCCTTCCTGTGGAGAAGAGACTAAAAAATTGTTCCTGCAGAAAAGATGGTACTTGAAATATTTTGAATAACCTCCAGTATTAAAAGATTTAAAGGTATTGCTCCTATACTACAAGACTCCATGCCTGGAAGGTGAATACTGGATTACCCAACCTAGCTGTTAGATTTCAGATGTGAAAATGAGTGTGTAGACAACTCACGTGCCTAGTTATAGTTCACATCCGGTATGCATTGAGAGAAAAATCCTTTCTTCTAATGAATACATAAACTGACTATGTAATTTTTGGTAATTGATGCTTATCCTTGCTTTCATTTTGACACTTGATCATAACTGACAAACTGGCAACTGAGGAAGAAGAAAACTCTAAGCTGTAAGAATAATAAACACAGCACAGTGAGAGATGGAAAAAAGCTCCAGCATACATGGGAGGAAAACTTCAGGAAGTGGGGCTAAGCCATAAATGGATTTTAAAAAATTGTTTGGTGTTTCTACAACTTAAAATTATTTTTTTTTAAATTAACAACATTAAATGTGTGACAAGTTTCTGCCTTAGCTATTAAACCAAAACGATATATAAAGAGAATATTAAGAAAACTACATTTAATACAAAAAGTTTTGTTTAAAAACAATTTCAGATGAAGCACCTAAAGAGAAAATAAAAAATGGATGTATTCATTCTGTTTGAGCCTAACCATTTCCACAACTACTAAATTGACTCATGTGAAGCTTAACTCTGGAGGTCAATATCAAGGGCTGAAAAGTGTGCACCTACAAACAAATTCTACTTTCTCATCCAAAATGCCTTGTTGCAGAGCCATACAGCTTTACTAATACGGTCTACACAGACTCACCTGCTGTCTGTTGTCCACACACAAACATCAAAAAAAAAATTCCCCAAGGTCATTTGGGGCTGAGAAGAAGGTCAGGCTTGCTCACTCCTTAATCCCTTTGAAGCTGCTAATGTGACTGAGATGGATGAGAGTGAGTAGGATACAAGCCTGTCTGTCAGCAAAACACATGATCTCAGCAATACAAAGTGTAATTGATCTAAATCTCAGCTACAGCAGTTAACAGACTCCAAGAGGGAGAGAAGGCACTTGGACCACAGGGCTTGTACTTGGCTATGTTCTTACTTTGCAAAATAGACATTGCGTAGTGACCTGGATTTTTGCAGCTTGCTTCCAGTGGTTACTACAGATAGTATTTTCACACCAGCAGTTTCATTTTTACATCCAGAGGCT
>VYZP01053668.1:6025-20833 GCA_013400635.1 Hypocryptadius cinnamomeus
AGGCTGTCACTTTATTAATACCTCAGAGAAGCCAAACCGATGCTTCATCTTTTAGCAGTTTTGCTCTGACAACTCTTTTCTTGGGCTCAGAAAGACTGGTGACACAGAAAATCCCAAGTACCAAACTAACTCTCCTCCTACTTTGCAGGTGAAAACATGAAAAACACAGAGCATGTTGAAATATGCATGTTTTTTTAAAGATGTGTTGTTAACTTCTTTAAAGCTGGGAATTTTACCCACTAGCAGGTGTTGAGGCATCTGAGAGCACCTTTGCCCCTATGGTTTGGCCCCCAGAGCCAGGTGAGCACAGTTGGTGAAGAGGGAAGAGACTCCGGGTGCAGTTTGACAGCCATGGGCAGGGCCAGCCAGGGGGATTGCCAGGGGGATTTTTTTCTTTATCCAAATACTGCTAGACTTTCAACTTCTTTAATCATAAGCAAAGAAGGAAGTGAGGGGAGACCTTCATGGAAGTGTAACCTGCACATGTACATATAAGCACTTCTGGTGCCTGAAAGCTGAAAAGGTTTCTAGAATCTGTGATACTTTCATCACAGTTCAAAAATGTGATTTTTAGTGTTTCTCTATTTAGGTAATGGGGTATTTTCCCTTTCTTATTGAATAAATGTAAGAAATAATCCTTTGATTTAACATGAATAACTTGGTTACTCATAATTAAACTGTTTTCTGTCACCCTCCATAAGGAAAGTATGTAAATTTACTCAGTGGGCATGTGCTGGTTGTCTTGAAACATTTACCATTTTCTTTTACTGCTGTTTTTTTGTGAGTTTACTTCCATATTGATTATATGAGAAATGTTCTTTGGGAATGATATTATAACAATATTTTTCTGGATTTTTAAAAATTTTATTTCTTGATTTTGTTCCCTTAATCAGTTTAATAAGCCTGAACTGTTTAACTTCTGTGCCTAGTGAGTCTGTGATGTCTCTGAGGCTGAAATATGATGCATCAGAACATGGCTTGTCAAATGACTGTGAGTTTCTAATGCTTCTTCATGTCTGCTGGCATCTGTAGTCAGAGGACTCTGGGCTTAACCACTGTTGTAAATTAAGGTATTAGTAACTGTAATAATAAAATTATATTTTGTTAAGCAATAGCATTCATTTACATAAGTGTTAATTGCTTTATTTTTTCATCTTTCCCTCTTTTGTCAAGATGGCTTTTTCAGTGGTATGAATGATGCACTATAGATTTTCTAAGCTTCAAACAGACTTTCAAAAAATAATTTTAAATAGAAGTAAATCAGGAACTACAGTCATTCAACAGGCAGCATTTTTCTTTGAGACTTGGAGAAGAAATACCAAAATCTTGCTTAACTCTCTCCTGCAGTTGCATTGTTTTCAGACTACCTTAAAACAAAGGATTTAATTCCTTGTAGGAGAGGATGCTTAAGGAAAAATAACTGGAAAAGAACATATGCTATTTCCCTAAAATGCTTCCCAGCCTTTAGCTATGTTCAGGTCAGAGTAATTCAATAGCCTGATGTGATTTTCTTTTCTTTACTAACTTTACAGTTGATCTTTCTTTCAAGTTCTTGTTAGTTTCTCTTTGAATATATGTACATATCTTGCATTTAGCATAGATTTTGGCTCACTGTTCTACTGGTCTGATACCAATTCAGAGACCAACCACTTACTTTGGTTTGAATTTGATTCCTGCTGTCTTCATATGATGACCTATAATTATTTTGCTGGAAGAGAAAATGAGTTTTTGATCCCTATCCACTTTCTTTATTGCTCTCCTGATTTTGTAGACTTTTATTATATCTATGTAAGCCACCTCTTGCCCACATTGAAGGGGCTCAGCCTTACACATTTTCCATATGGTATTGTCTGCTCATATGGGTGTTGGGCATTATTTTGATAATCCTTTCTGCCTTTACCTGAATAATTTTCAGTTCTAAAATAAAATCACTCTGTTCCTTATTTCTTTATCCATACTTTCAGAGTTTTGTTGCCAATTGTTTAATATGCAGTTAATGTTTACATTACATAGGTTTTCCATCCTTCAGCCTTGCTTGATTTGCTCATTCTTGATTTATGTGAAAAAACAGGTGACAAAAATGAAAATATGATAGTTTAAAAGGCTGTATCAAGTATGCTCACACTGAAAGATTTCCATGGAGCATTTAGTCTCCTATTTGAAAGGGATGATAGTAGATAGCAAAACATATTTTCTCTTAAAAATGAATGTATTTGAGGGACAATGAATACAGGGACTGGAATACAAGCCTAAATGCTTAGATGGTATACATGATGTGGAGGATGGTGTGGGAGAAGGAAGATCACAGCTGAGGGAGAAGATGGCTTTTCACCTTTCAGAAGTGGTTACTGTTCTAGAAGATCTCTGCCCCTCCAGATAGAAAAAAAATTTACAGCGATAGTAAGTGTTCAATTTAAGAGATGAAGAAGCTGTCAAAAAAGGAACATCTCCTCAGCTGACACTCCTGATTATTCTGCTCCATTCTATGTCCTACACATTGCATTTACAGACAGTGTTATTAAGCTGTGTTCATTTCTCTAGTCTTTGCAAACACCCCTCACTTCTGCATGAAATCCTACTATAAAAAGTGATTTTCCATCTATTGACTTACTAACTTCCACTTTCTTCATAAACATTTTAGGAATGACTGCATATTTCTCTGAGAGGAGCAGACCAGAATGACTGATGTTGGCAGGGACCTCTGGTCATCTGGTTCAGTTGTCCTGCTCGAGCAGAATCACTTAGAGGTGCTTGACCAGGACCATGCCCAGGCATTTTCAAATATCTCCAAGAATGAAGACTCTGCAATATCTTGGGGCAACCTGTGCCATTGATTATCACCTTCATAATGAAAAAGAGTTTCTTGATGTTCAGAGGAAACCTTCCATGTTTCAGTTTGTGCCAATTGCCTCTGGTCCTGTTACTGGGCATCTCCAGCAAGAGCTCTGTCTTCTTTCCTCTTTCCCTTCAGGTACTTATATATGTTGATAAGATCCTCTCTGAGTATTTTTTCCCTGGGCAAAACAGAGAAAGAATGCTCCAACCCCTTCACCATCTTTGTGGCCTTGGACTCTTTCCATTATGTCCATGTCTCTCTTGTACTGTCGACCCCAGAACTGGACACAATACTGCAGGTATTCTGCCCCGCCTCACCAGCAGTGCACGGAGGGGCAGAATATCCTCTCAGTCTGCTGAAACATTCCTCTATATGACCCTCAGGATACTGTTGGCTTTCTTTGCTGCATATTTCTGGCTCATGTTTAACCACATGTCCACCAGGATCCTGAGGTCCTTCTCTGCCAAGATATTTCCAGTTTGCTGGCCACCAACACATATTGGTGCATGGGTTTGTACCTCTCCAGTGACTTCCCCTTGTTTAACTTCATGAGTTTCCTGTTGGCCCACATCTCCAGCCCATTCAGGACCCTCTGTATGGCAGCAAAATCCTCTGGTGAATCACCACTCTTCACAGTTTTGTGTCATTAATAAACTTTCTAATGGCACCCTGCCCCAGCATCCAGATCATTAATGAAAAATTAAAAATTAAACTGGACCGGACCATGTATTGGCCCAAAGTATATTGATAGTTATTGGCTTCCAACTAGATTTTGTGCTGCTTATGACCCCACTCCGGGTCTGGTGGTGTGATCTGTGGCCCTTTCAGACAATTTTCCAACCACCTTGCTGTCTGCTCCTTCAGCCCATTCTTCATCAACTTCTCTCATCTTATGGGACGCTGTCAAAGGCCCCAGTGAAGACAAGGCAGACAGTATCCATTGCTGTCTTCTCATCTACTGAGCCAATCCTTTTGTCACAGAAGTTTATCAAGATGGGCAAGCATTACTTCTCTTTGGTGAATCCATGGTAACTACTGCTAATGGTTTTTCCGTCCTTCATGTACCTGAAATGTTCTTTATTTTCGATCTTCCCCACCAATTCAATCTCAGCATTTACAAAGAGCTCCTCTCACTGGCCTTGTTCTCAGTGAGATGACACAGGCTGCCAATCACCCTCCTGGCCACTCCAGCTGCCCAAACCTGCCCTGCTCCCTGGCTGGGGGCAGAAGAACAGACATGGGTGGTCAGGCTCCTGCCCTGATGCATCCCCTGTCTGTGCAGATGCCTTCCCCCAGGGAGCTGCTGGCCCTTGCTGAGCCTGGACACAACAAGGATTTCTGGAAGGGATTTTTCTGCTATGGTTTTAGACAAAAACTTTATTAGTAGTTTTTTTCTTTTCACTATTTGCTTTTCAAACTGTTGCTTGGCCTTCATAGTGCTACTTTTTACATCTACACTGTCAAAATTTATCAGGCATTTCATTTTCATTTTCATTTATCAGGCTTTTCATTTTCATTTATCAGGCATTTCATTTTCTTTATGTCTGTACAACATTTTAAAAAATACTTTCTGGTTTCTAGTACTGTATTTTGCTTTGCTGAATAGCCATTCTGGCTTTATAGTTTCCTTTTCCAAATCCTTTTTAGCAGATGATATGTGCTGTTTCTGTATTTGCTGTATGGTAACCTTCAGAAATTTTCATGCTACTGGGAAGGTTTATGTATCTTATGTATGTCTTCTGGTTGCAGACAAGGCTTTCTCTGTGCTCTGAAGTAAAGCACAGTGGTAGTATATTGTTTGGTCTTTGTTGGTCCTGTTGTGATGTTGAAACTACGTATAGATTCACGTCAGGACTGGAGAATGATACTGCTTTAAGCTTTGCACTGCAAGACTTTTACTACATTTTGCACATAATTCACTGACAAGATTATTGAATATTTCAGTTGTTTTTGCAATTCTTTGAAGAAATATCACACTAGTTTGAGTCCTCAGAGGTAGAAAAGGAGCTGAATTTAACAACTCCAGATTATGGATGAACTTTCTAACAATCAAGCTGTTGTATAAAGATCTGTAACAATTCCCTCTCTATAAAATGAAAGGAATGATCTTTATTGCATTCTTTTAAAAAAAAAAAAAAAAGTGGTCATTTCTTCCAGGAGAGGATTGTGGGTGGAGTGTACCTGGGAAAAAGATACTTTTGTGAAGCCCTGACCCAGTATCTCAAGTGTGAAAGGTGACACCATTTCCCATGCACTTGTGTGTTCATTGTTTCCTCTCAGCTTGCTCTAAATGGCTTCGTGCATGTTTCAGTAGCCAATAGCTACTTCAAACAGCCATTCCCACTCCTCTCAGGACACTGAACATGGATTTTTGCATGGACATTAAGCTCTGGGTTCTGCATTAATTGATGAAACACCGACACCTAAAAATGAGGCATTTTTTCCCACCAATTTTAAAGGTTAAGTGTTAGACCGCTTAGTTTTAAACTCCACTTTAGCCAAGAAGTAATTGAAGGATATTGTTATTCCCCAGGCAAACATTACTCAACTCCATTAAGAACATTTTTAACAAGTTTTCACACTCAGATGTTTTAATTTATGTAATGTGACTTTTGTAGCATTTGAATCAGAATGGTGACAGTAAGTATTATTTACCTTTACCTTCCTCAATGTTGTGATATATTTGGCATTGCTAATGGCAACAGTTAAATTAAAAATGGGTTTCTAAGATCTCAGAAATTCATACTAGGCTGTATTAACTGGCTGTCATCTCCTGTCAAAGGTTCAGTCATAATATTTCAGGGAAATCTAGATCAACACCACAAGGAAGGACATTAGGAAATATTTCTTTACTGCGAGGGTGATAAAAGCACTGGAACCAGTTTCCTAGAAAGGTGGTTGATCCCCTAAGCCTGTAATTGTTCAAGAGTCATTTGGACAATGCTCTTAATATGCTTTAAATTTTCAGTCCTGAGTGGTCAAGCAGTTGGACTAGATGATCATTGTAGGCCCTTTAAAAGTGAAATATTCCATTCTATTCTGTTCTATTCTATTCTATTCTACAAACCTAAAAGCAAGAAGTCTCTTTTTCCTACACCCTGTATTCCTGACTGTGAAATACAGAATTAAAATATAAAGGAAGTTCCTGACATTAAAGAGTGACAGAAAGAGGATGTGATTTAAAAGCTTCTGAAATATGCTGTCATTATAGGTTCCTGAATTTATTTACTGTAGTTTATTGTACACCAAATTTTGGATAAGGCTATTACTGAGGATAGAATCTGCAATAAAGGTTTAATGGCTTTTGGGTTTTAGGAAGTGCAGCAAAGTAATATCTTCTTACTTTCATACTGTGTTTGTCTTCAGTGGCTTATTTCAGTCCAATCAACAATGTAAAAATTCACACGTCCCAGTATATTTGTGCCTTTGTTTATTGATATCTTCCTTTTTTCCAATCCTCTTGTTTTTATATTTTCATCTCTGCAAAAGCTTTTTTGGAAACAGTTATTGGATACAGTGCTCTGAACTGTGAAATAAAATTTTATCTTCATTTGGTTTATGCTGCAGTATTTTGTTTGTCTTTGAATTCAAGAGCCCTTTTCTGCAATATTCTAAAATCTATAAAGGCAATGTTTCATTTAATTCAAAATGTATTAATGTCTTTTGTTTCAAAGATCAGTACAAAAATTTGTAATTAACTGAATACATTTCTTTGCAACTGAAGCAATCGACACTGTCTAAATAACATCTCCACTATTAAATACTGCACTCTCAAATACTCTTCAAAGAGTGAAGGATAGGCTCCCATGCTCTCTTTATTTTTAATAATATGAAGCATTCTCAACCTGTAAATAAGTAGTGCTTGAAATTGAAAGAAAGAGAACAGAACATTTACTAAGTATTATCCCTTTAGGAACAGTGAAAATGAAATGCAGAGAATTTGAAGGAACTGCTCCAAACCCAGCATCACAATTATGGCTGGAAAGCATCCTGCTCTGCCTCCTCAGACTTCGGTACACTGACTCCTTCTGTCAGGAGAGGTAAATCCCGGCTCTTGCCTTGTGGTTATGAAGCACTTCACAGGACATCAGAACCCTCTGAAATGACTACCCAGGGAAGAAGTTGCTCTGCCAATAATTTCAGTTTCGTTTCAGCAAGGCTAGCCTTTGAATAAGGTCAGTCATAGAGCCATAGAATCGTGGAATGTTCTGGGTTGGAAGGCAGTTTAAAGATTGCCTATTTCCAACCTGCATATCAGTATTTGTGTTAAGGAGGCTTCCCCGGCCGGCTATTCCCGCCCACCCACATTCCCTTCGCAGCTCCAGCCCCGCACTCACACGGTCCCACCAGGTCTCCTTAGCCGGCCCAGACCCCGGGCTCCTACAGGGCAATCTCCGGTACCCAGATCCTTAAATAATTTAATCATGGAGCAATAACAAAATCACAGCTTGAGCTGGGTCCAAGGAGGGACTCCTGAACAAAGGAAAGCCTTGGCTTTTATACCCTGGCAGTCTAAGATGTGAAAATCCGGAGTCCTCGGCTCTGAGTGTCTCCGAGTGTCACCGGCTGGGCCGCCGGTCCGTGCCGGGCTCTTTGCCAGCTGAGGAGCGCTCACCGCCTCTGGATGGGCTCCCCCACCGGAGCTCCGGCTGCAGCCGGCGCTGCAGCTCCTTCGAATCCCCGCGTCTTTGTTCTGTTGGTGTTATGCTACCCAAAAGCATACTCCGTTTCAGTAGCTGTCTTTTACACTACTGAGCTGTTTTAATCCTCATCCTAACCTGCTGTTACCGTCCATTCTCCTTGCAGGAGGGAGAAGTGCTTTCAGTGAGATTCTCAACACAGCACATGGTCTCCTGTGCAGAGGGGTCTGCAGAATCTGGGACCCCACATTGACAACCCAATTAGCAGAGCTGCTCCACAGAGGCTATAGCATTTCTAATGGATTCAATGATCTTTATGCTATTAGTTTATTAATAACAAGAAAATCCTGCTTTCTGACTTCTCTCAAATGAACTGTCCTTCTGGTAGCTTGCCATTGCTACTTGAAAATGCAAAGTCCTCTTTCAGTGGACACAATTGCTGGATAGCACCTACACAGAGTCCTTTATCAAGAAGTGAACAGTGACTATAATATTTCAAAATTGTTTCTGTGTTCAAAAGCAATGGATAAGAAGGGAAGAAAATGGAAGAGAGAATTTTCAAACAGCTGGCCCATAGCTAGAGTTTACCTGTGCAGAAGAAAGAAATGTCTGAGTGCCTCTATTTATAGTCTTCTTTTGAATTCACTAAAGGACAGTCATACTACGTACAGGTAAAAATCAAAATAAAAAATACAAAAATAACTGTAGTATAGACTGGGCACACTTTTAAATATCAGTTCAAAGATGCAAAGTATTCTGGCCTAGTAATGCTCACCTTATGATTAAGCAAAAGTGGTGCAAATGTAGAAAATTGACAGTAATGAATTTGCATGTTTTCCAGTCCAGCATCTCAAATATAACTGTATTACCACTCTGGCATTTCCTTCACTGTAACCATGTAAGGATGTTACCAAATTTTGTGGCCAGTGTGTAATAAGAATATGCATTCTTTCTAAGCATAGATTAAAATTTAGCTGGAAAATAGCTGGAATTTAATAATCCAGTGATGGAAATCTTGCACAGAACAGGCAGGAAAAGTGACTGAAAAAGAGAGGATATTTTGCCTGCAGAAAGGAATGACATGAGTAGCTGAGCTACTACCATCAAGACAGCACCGAACACAGTGAAAAGATACAAGAAAGGTATAATCAGAGAAAAGAACTATAATTTTCCAGAAGAAGATGAGGATATTGAAACAGGACTATTTAACAAGACAAAGGAGCACTCCATCTCAGTGCCTGGTGTACACGTTCATGCACAGATATTATCTCCTTGGGAGATGGCTCCTCCTGCCAGATTGCTCCTGATGGGTGGGGAAGGGAAGGAGGCACCCTGTGACACAGCAAACTTGCAGTCCCTCGCCACCACATCACAGCTTTGGGCGATGCCCACACCCATTGTTTGTTTCCTCACCCATTCCCACAGTCCCTTCCCTCAGAAGCAGAAAGATCCTGCCATGAAGTCAGCACACAGTTTCATTTTCCCTTTCTTGGGCAGATCATCTAATGTTCGCCTATGCTGCTCAGCTATATCCAACCCTGATAGGCTCCTGGCCCTGGAAATGCTGTGCCTGACCCATCTTCCTACTGGCTACCTACTTACTGTCTCTTTCACTCTGGCATCTTCCATGCTGCCTGAAAAGATGGACACCCCTTACTTACTGCAGAGTGAAAATATGTGTGGATGGTGATTTTAAGGAAGTCAGTGTGATTGTGTAGAAGTGTCTTGTAGATTCTCCTTCAGAGCCATCTTAGAGTACCGCTAAATTTAGTAGGTGTCATCCTGTGATAAGATGGTTTGTCAGGGTTGGTTCTGATGCTTTTCTCTTAACAGGATGAACTTGGGGATTGTCTTGTGGTTTTAATAGACAGTAAAGGAATAGAAATGCATCACAATGACAGATCTTTTAGGACAGGCTGGAGCATAAACTGAAGAAAATTTCCAACACTGACCCTGACTATCAGAACAGTGATAGCATTACAAGGGAGTTAATGCTTGTGGACAATATTACCAAATCAGAGCTCTTTGCCATTATATAGTGGCTGCTAATGTAAACAAGGAACTGTTGATAATAGCTAGCTACTCCTAATGCTATTGCAAAAGGTGGGTAAAAGATGAAAAAAGTGCAACAACAGACATGTTCTGGGAATGATTTTAGAGGGGGAAAAAAATCATTATTTTTAAATACTGAGTTAATTTTCAGCTACAAAATTGCAGTAAATTTTCAGACAGCAAGTTAGTTATAGGACTCTGAAAATGCACATTGGAAAAAGATGATGTATAGAGTAGTCCCGTACAAGATTTTTTTTGGCTGTGAAAGGGTAGGAATGCAGACTGGAGGGGATAGAAGCTTGGATAAAGTCAATGAAATCATAAATGAGATTCTCCAGTAATTCCTCATTCTACAAACATACATTTCTCATCCTATTTAAAAAGTAGACCATACCTGTGACTGTAAGTTAATGTTTTCTGTTTCACTGTTTGAGTAAAGAAAAAATACCAAAATGGTTTGTGGTATGACTCTTGGAATTAGATGAATTTTGTATTATCTTCCCTGTTGTCAGTCTGTATCCAATGATTTTCATGTTCTAATTGTGAGCTCTGTTTTTTGGCAATTTTACATTTTTTTTCTCTCAAGGTTTGTTACTGCCATTCCTTTTTTATCCAAGTTGGAATGATTGTTATATAAGATTCCAGTTTCTAAAGCTCTTTATGTGTCAGTACAGCTAGTACTTCTGTCGTCTTCTTTTTTTTCATGATTGACAGAAAGAAAAAAAATTCTTGATTAACTCTATTCCAATTCCTTATGAACTTTTTTTTTTGCTTTTCTCCCTGTAGTAGCACCAAAATATTTTTCTGTCAAGTTACATGCCAAAGAATATCTAATTAAGTCTAGATGCTAGAGATAAAATTCAGCACTAATGTGACTGCATAATGCTGTCATTTTTCACTCCTTACTGTGGTATAAGGATTAGATTGTTCCCTATAAATGTAGCTAAATCTCAAAAGATCTGTTGGAACAACTTGGCTAGAGACAATCCATTCCAGTATTTATTTAATGTTCACTGTGCTAAAGTGAGTTTTACAAACACAATCTTCAGAAGGCCCAGATGAGTCAGACTGGTAAAAGGTGTATGGAATTGATCTGTCATAAAAATGAAACATCCAGTAGTGTGTGCACAGTGCACTGCAAATAGCTGGCTCCCAAAAAACCCCTTTAGGTCTTCAGTTCACAGACTGTTTTTTATGAACCCATTCCTGTCTTTTCATATCTCACTATTTTTCCTTATTATGTCAATGACAGTGATTGAAATGGGAAAGCAGAACGATAAGTGCAGTGTGAAAAGCTTGAGTGATAATAATTTTGAAGAGAAACAATATCAATATGCTGGATTCTGCCATATCTTTTCATATAGAATTAAAAAGTGTCCTAACATTTTAAGATGAGAGGCAGAGACTAGTTTCTGGTAGACCCAGCTCTCTGTTCTTTGCTGTCTCTTTCAGTCCCCCACCTACCAGAATCATTCCACCACTGTTCCACCTGGCCCTCACTCACCAGTTACCTGCAATATCCTTGAACCATTAGATGTACCAGTAAACCACATTTTCTTTCACTGGAATTTTCTGCTGAATCTAACCCATGCCCAACTCAAGCCTGGAGACTTTCATCTGCCTACCCAGCATTGAAAGATGCTTTATTCCTTCTGTGAAACCTTTCCTGCTACACTACAGTCCTTCTGTGACCTTCCTGTGTCAGCCAGCCATCTATCTGCCTTTCCTAGAGGAGGCTGAAAATCTCTTTCCCTCGGGTTACACTCTCTGCTTAACTCATTGTCACTGTATTTATTGCAAGGTCAGAAATAGCAGAAACAACCTGGAAAAGACTGAAACTTGTGGGAAACTCAATATTCAGCTTCTCTGGGATTAATGGAGTTCCATGGAAAACATCTCCCTGTCACAGTCTACACATCTGGCAAAAATGCATGGAAGCAGTGAAATATTCTGAGATTTATCTAATAAAATCACATCAAATCCATTGCTGATCCTTCAGGTTATTGTCCATCAGCCACATTGCCTTGTGTTAGCAGTGCATCTGCCATGGCAGGGTTTCAATGATGCTGAACCTCCCTTGCTCCTTGCACTGGGCTCAGTCTTTGCATTTAATTGCTGGGGAACATATCAAATTATCTAAGTTTTTCATCTGCTGAACTAAATAGGTTCAGCTTGTGGCAAAGACTGCATTTATTTTTATGCATTTTCTTGCCTTTTCTTCTCCCCACAATGTCCTTGAGGGGTATGCAAATGCAAAGACTGGGGCATGATGCAAAGCAAATATTCTACCATTACATTAAAAAAAATATAGATGAGCATTTAAAATATGGGCAAATGTAATTCAAATTAAAATGTAGCCTTTAGATTTCTGCTCTTTTCTTATCAAGAAAGTAAAAAAATTAATTTTATTCTGCAAGGTAGCTATTTTCAAAAAATTGGCCCAAATTAATTTTTCATGTAATATGAATTCTACTGAATTTAAGCTTTCCCATAAGCTTTCCCTGTAAGCTTTCCCATTTGGTTAGAAGGACAAAGTCTCATGGTCAGAATTATTTTAGGATAGCTGTTATTCTTACAGAACTGCATGTTTAGTGCCTTTCACAGGCAAGAGACTACTTTTTTTCTTGGTAATCACATGTTCATAGCTCATGCTCTGTTGCACAATATATATTCCAGTGTTAGCTTAATGTATTTACCATACTTTCTTGTCTTGACTTAAAATATTGTTTCCAAATACAACGTTTGCCTATCTCACTGCTGGTTCTGGTTGACTGTGAACCTTGATTCCTCATTCCCTGATGAACAGTTATTCACGTGAGCAGCTTCACTGGAACCAGTGTGAGGGTGCACAAATTGCAAAATATTGAATGTTTTTAGGGAGTCATATTCTAAAATAAAAGAAAAATTTCTTGCTCTTCCAAACATGATTCCACATAGAATATAATTGAGAGGAAAATGCTGAAGATAGGTGAATAGCATTCTTCACTCATTGCACCCAAATCTGTTGTGCTGTCTCATCATTAAGTTTAAGCCTTTGCATTGTATTGTGGCCCAAGGACATTACTGAAATCACATTGCCACAGGAAGACAATTTCTTTTTTTTTTTAAGTATCTCTGAGATGGGTGAGATACTTTGAATTTGGTTTGGAATTAAACCAAAACCCATTATTAGTAAATATTATTATTACCTATTTTATTCCACTGGAAGAATTCCACACTGAATATTGCGGATAGGAATCCATTCAGAGAAGTTATTCTGATTTCTTTTCACTTGAATTGATTAATCAATTTAAGTTCATGTGTTTTCTCATTGATAGAGGGTCTGCTGTGATAGTTCTGGTTTTACTTTCCATTCGAGTGTATCTTGTTATCTAGCAGAAATTTTACTAGAAGTTTGACTTTGAGATTAGTTCAGGTGTGGTATTCATTGAACACATTTAATCTTCTAAATTATCTGATATTGATCTGCAGAAGGAGAAGCTTATGTCTTTTGATAGAAATTTATTTATTTCATTTAAATTGATTATGACCCTCATCCTATCATACTGTTGACCAATTTCTCCCCTACTTTAAGGGACAGTACATTATCTTGATAATTTTTGTATTCTTAAGCTTAAAAAGAAACTTTGTCATTGCTAAGCACTGCTTTTTGCTAGTATAAAAATATTTATATAAAACCTCATATAGAATAACTGCTTTTGTTTGCAGACCAAGATTTAGTGCTGTTTTCAAAAGGTGCCAACATTATTTAAAAAAAATAATAATTACCCTTCATGAACCCCTTCACTTTGCACACAGGAACAATGTGCTTGCTTCAAGCTGAAAAACACAAGGGGGCAGTTTAGTATAACAAACCAATATTAGCATAGTAACAGATACCAAAAAGTTAGAAAACTAGCTTTTGTGAATCTTTGAATTAGGGTTGCATAGATGCAGAGATTACCATTTGCACTCAGAGATTTCTAGTCCAGACTTAAAGACAAGAACTCTAATAGCACAGAATTTATTTTAACATGGAACAGGCCTTTAGTCAGTGAAGGCAAAAGAGGGAAGAAAGAGTTCATACCAGCTGAGCATGTTGGAAGGAGTTATCTCAAACATGTTTTACCTTAATTTAAGAATTTACATGCATCAGGTGCCAGAATGGGTTAGACTATCTTTCAGTTAACAATTTTAATGTGATAACCATTAGAGCAGCCTGCTGCAGCATAGCACTGGGATAGTTAAACTGGGTTTGTTTATAATTTACTGTTTCCTGCAGAAAGTTTAAACCAAGCTTTTGCAACAGATTAAACTGGTATACTGAAGACAGAGTGTTATGAATAAGGGCTTTGCAAAAAATGACTAATGTGCCAGTTAAAACTTTCATCTTGCTATAAATACAATGAAAAAAATCTTCTACTTTTCTGTGGAAACCTCAATGTTCTTTTTGTTGCAAGTTCCAACTACTTAGCCAGCAGCAGTCCAGTGTGATTCACAATTCAGGGAAAGCTTGCAGATAGCTTGCAGTGTGCCCTTGCTTTGAGATAATTTTAAGTGTACAGTAAAGGTAAAATCTAGAGGAAGGATGACTCTTGGTAAATTGAGATAGGAATTTTAGCATAGCAAAGTATGTGCCAGGCTTGCCTTATGTCCAAATCACCTTCCAGTGTGTTGGAAGAATTAAAGGAAGCAAGAATTCCCATGAGGAGTTTGGACAGACTTGATCAATAGCCATTGTCACATATCCTGTTGCAGCACTTTAGGACCAGGTGGCTATAGCACCAGAGGAGGACCTACACAATTTTTGTGCCCCCAGGCCAGGTTGGCTTCAGCTCTGTGGTCTTTTTGTGAATGCTTCCACTGAACCAATCTGTACTACCAGCCACTGCTTAGAAATTGTGGCAGAGGCACAGCTGGAAACCTGAATTCTTTGTCTGCTTAATGGGTGGCTCTTGCATGGTGGGAGGAGAAATCCTGAACTAATTTCAGGCACAACTGCACAATCAGGTTAGAAGATTGGCTGAAGGTGAAAAAGTTGATTATTATGTTATTTTCTATGATCTGAGAGATGGTTGCTGTGGTTGGATTACACTTCTGTAGAAGGAAACTTCTCCCCCTTTCTGAGGAGAGTGGCTTAAAGCCATTGGGTTCTGTGTGAGGCCATGAAGCTGGTGGTACACAAAGACAGCTCTCTGTTTGAACCCATCACAGTGTGACTGCATTGTTTGCACCATTTTCTGCAGTTCCCTGTAATCTTTCAAAATTACTTAGAAAACACTTTTGTAACCTCACCATGGG